>BPLR01019243.1:0-18460 GCA_021605095.1 Caerostris extrusa | reverse complement strand
CGTCTAATATTTATATATTGCTTACTTATTATTGGCAAGTTTTTTCCCTTTACTCAAAATAAAATACGCCAAATGCCTGATTGAATCGCTGAATATTTTGATTGATTTTGATTAATTTTTGATTGCAAAGTTAAAGGTGTGACTGCCAAAATCTAAAGTTGCATGTTGGGTACTTACAGAAGCTTTCGATATGACTTGATTAGTAGCTTGGCAGCAAAATCGAACTAAAAATTTTTCTCCTTGCACATGCCAAGCGCGTTATAGCCATAAGCAGCATGCGTGACATCGAAGTTGCCGTTTTATGCCATTGTGATGACAAATTGTGGTTGCAGTAATATGCCCTTCTCACGCCCCTCTGGGCAATCCTGGATCTGCTAATGCTAGTCGCAAATGACCCCACAAACGCCGAAACACTCAAACCCTTTCCCACTAACAGGTGACGGCACGGGGAGAAAGTTGCCTTGAGGAGTCGAATAATTCCTCCAGGTAGCGTAATTTCCCCACAAATGGGGTTGTCAGCGATATGCCCTTCATCATCGAGTGACATGAGATGATTCCGGCGGTGCCATGGATGATTGTAGTGGTTTGGATTCCACTGTAAATCTTAGGTCCCCATCTAAGTAGAACTGTAGGACATAGGGCTGACAACTCTATCTTGTAAAAGAGAACAACTCATCTTCGATATCTCCAGTAGGCACACAGCTTTGGCCCAGCATGAGATCGTTTCCACCATTGAAGAAGAAAGGATATCATCAGAGAATTACAACCTGCCACTGAGAAAAATCTAGTTGAGCATACATTATAATGTTCACGAGTTGAACACATAAATAGTGCTCTACGTTTTTTATAGATTGAATTTCATAATTGCTTATGGTAATATTCTTAACTTGGCTAAAAGCAAAAATGGCTAATTTAAAAGTATTTGAATTAATGAATCATAAAAATTAATAAAATTTTTTAACTAACGATGTTAAAAAAGAGAATTGGATCATACCTAGTGTTGTGCATGCATTACAATATATAACGTAATTATACTTGTAGTTCTCCTAGATAATGTTGAATCTGTTATATATCTACGGCTCTAGTGAAATATGATATGTCAAAGTGCTCAATAATGAATCGATCGTTTTGAAATAAATTGTGACCGTTATATGTTTTCGACAGTTTTATAATACTGTTATATTTTTACAATGATGACGTATGTAAAGATCTGGAAGACTTAGAAAAAATGTTAATATGTTTTGAAGTTTATTAAAGAATTTTTATATGTATTTTATTTTATTTTAATTATTTAATTAATTATTTAATTTATTTATTTTTTATATTTTTTTATTTTTAGAAGAAACATATATTATAAGTAAACAAATATTGGAAAAGGATCTGTATTTTACTTATATTTTACTTAATTTAAATCTAATTTTGAATGATGATTACTGCTATTTACATTAAGGAAAATTACAAATGAATTAAGTAAATGTTTAATTTAATTAATAATTGCTGACATTAAACTCCCCGTTCTAACTTATATTTTGAAATATTGAACACCATGTATTTTGTTTTTAAATTTTTTGCAGTATTTGAATTCTCAATCAGTTTTTTAAGTAAATATTCATTAAGATGTTTGTTTGAAATGTTTTTAGGAAAAAGGAATATTTATATACGAAATTAATTTAAAATATTTATCCAAAAGTGTTTTTTAAGAAACTTCGTTACGAAAAGTTAATTATTACTATAAATTTAAGGCAGTTTTTCTGGAAAGGTAAATAAACTGGAATGTATTTGTCTTGTTAAACGAAAATCTTCGAAATTAAGAAAATATTTTTATATTTTTAACGGGAAGGCATTTAATCTTGAAAATATCACTGTATATAATATTTCGAAGTATTTAATTAGTGACATAGTATTTTTAACTATAATTTATACTATTCAAAAATGATCTTTAAAATAATTAAAAAAAAAAAAAGAATTTTATTAATATAAAAGTTGTATTGTATATATTTTCAATTGTAAAATATATATAATTTTTACAAATATAAACGATTGTATATATTTAACGATTTAAATTATTTATACTGATTTATTTAAGCCCTGTAATCTGTCTAGTAGACAAATCCATAAATTTTAGAAATGATTAGGTATTTGGGTTATGAGTAGGATTCGAATAATTAAGTTTCATATATGACAAATGTCGAACTGAGGTTCTATTTTCTATTCCGACAGAAATAATACTATAAATTTGTCGGCCAGAAAAAGTCTTTGAACGGTGAGAAAAGAGAAGGAGGCTGTTCCCACTACACAAGGATATTCATTTCGAAGGGAACATGAAAAGAGTTCTATAATTTAGATAGCTGCGTATTGGATTATCGAAGTATGGAAACATTCTTCAGTGTAATCATCGGTTCTGCCATTTTGTAACTCGTGGTCTTCTTTAAGACGTAATCACCTTGCAGCTTCTTCCTTGTAGACTCTTTTCATGTTCTCAAGAACCTCTTGATCTTATGAATCCATCAGTGAAGTCACATTGGTGGGGTGGGGGGAGGGGGGGGAGAATCCCATAGCCAATTTCATTTTCATCAAATGGCTGTTTTGATGGCATACTTCTAAGTCAAGATTTCTGTAGTTCGTTTTTAGACTTTGCAATCCAATAAGTAGCATCTTTAACTGCAGCATTTTAACATCTGTAATCTATATCTTTCTTAGGCTCTTTTTATGTTCTCAAGAAACTCCCTGATCTTATGACTGTATCAGTGAAGTCACATTTTGTGGGGAAAAATTCGCCATCATCAATTCCTTTTCAACATTTAGCTGGTTTTGATGCTATAATCTTACGTTAGAATTCTGTAGAAACATTGGTTTGAGTTTATTTCTATACTTTTAAGCAACCCAATACGCAACATTTCTTCAATGTAACCCGGTTCTGTAAATTCGCGTTCTTTTTTCAGAACATTCAATCAGATTTCTCAATAGCACGTCATCTTGTATAATCCTTTCACGCTCCAAAGATTGGCCTGAATGGCCGAGTTGGCACTGGCGGTTGGTGCCACAGGGTTCGAGTCCCGGCGGTGCCATGGATGTTTATAGTGTTTTGGAATTCACTTTAAACCATAGGTCTGGTCTAATAGGATAAAAAGCGTTGTCCTGAGGTTTAGTCAGTCTTTCAGTCCTCGTGGCTCCTCACTAAAGTGAAGCTGCATATTGCCCCTTAGCCATAGACCAGTCGCATGTGACGGGATCTTCTGGACATGGTGTAGGCTTTTCTGCACCAGGGAGATTAGTAAAAAAACATGTTCTAAAATAATATTTAATTTTATGATTGCATCAGTGATATATTGGGTGAAAAAAAAAAGGTTTTCATCTATGCTTGGACACAACTCGTCATTCAGTGGCTAGTATGCAGCAGGAATGATGTTCGAATCCATTGGGGCATTGTTTTTTAGTCACTATTTTCAAAACGAGGAAGCTCGATGGTGATTGTGACATTGTATAAAATCATCAGGCTGTCTGGTGGAATTATCCATGATTTTCCGATATGACATCAAAAGGGACAGTTATCCCCTAAAATATTTCGATGACTCTGTCCTTCCTTTTATACTGGCAGTACTTCCGTCGGTATGGACGGTAATAAGGACAGTATTTCCGTCAGAGGACCGCAATAAAGGAAATATTAGGCTAACTGGATAAAAAAAAAAAACATTAGATAAACTTAGGCAGTTATTAAAAGAAACATTAGATTTTAAAAAATTTCTATGCTTGAAATATGCTTTGCCATACTTAAGACCATATAAAGTATTTATGCACTCCTTATTTTCTGCGTTCATTAACTTTATTGAGAGAAGCTAAAATAATCAGGCCAATACTGTTGAATTATATTTTTATCTTGAGCATTCACAATCATATTCAGTTAGAACACATCTTGAGTGGCTAGCGCTCTGGCGCGGTACAACAGGTTTCGTGTTCGAATGCTGGAAACGGATGATAACAGTGGTTCGGATCCACCCACTTTAAACTATAGGTTCGGTCTAACAGGATCGTCCGTGGCTTATCTTCAAGCTACACGCACCTCCTGGGTAGTCTGAAGTGATAACGTCGGTGCAGCAGCGCTTGCCTTAAGGCATCGTAAAAAACAAGCGTCTAAGTGTTTGCCGAGCATTAGAAGCAGAAGCATTGCCGATCAGTACTGCAGGAAATCACCGCCAAGGTCATGAGGAAGCAACTTCCGCTGTTCTAGGAAAAATCGAAAAAGGATGCGATCTCACAAGTCAGATGTCATCCCCATACAGGATGTCAATAATGGTTACACCTCAAAAAACATGCATTTATTCTGCACCATGCGAGGCTTATGAATCTACTACGACATTCAGTAGCTAATGATGACAGATGGAAACATCCAAGATATTTAAAAACAATAGCGGCGTTTTATTTTGAATCGCATTAATATTTTTTCCTTAAATCATTCATAGTTGTTAAACATTGTATTCGACTTTTAAGAAGATGTTTGTTTAATTATTCTGTAGCGTGATTTTCTTTTTTCTTTTTTAATAAACAACATTGATATACGTCACAGCGCAGGCTTAAAGTACATTTTCCCTCTTGCATAAAGTTTTTAAAAAGTAACATAAACTCTTTTTACTTCTATTATTACAGGTTTATTTCAGATATTTTTGGCATTCATTGTGATGTGTGCTTCTTTCTCTAAGCGCAGTTTTAGAATTTTTTACCAGTGGCTCAAATGCCCTTTAAAAAACCTATTAATGTGGGTTCTTTTTTATTTTTTACAACAGAAAAAGTTTAAATTATAAAACAAACATTCTTTTCTTTATATATATCCAGGTGCAAATATTCTGTTTTCTATTTATTTATTACCCATTTAAATAAACATCGTTGTACTAATATGCCACGTGCATTCATTATTATTACTGGAACTTAAAAAATACAGCCAGATTATCACATTAGCCAGATCTGCCTGCCAATTCAGACATTTGATTGGTTGGAATTCTAAGACGTGAGATTTTTAATATCCGAAGAAATTTTTATTTACATTTTACGTCATAGACCAAATCTGACGTATTTTCATGGCGTACGTATAAGGTGTAATATGTCATACTTTCTTACGTCATACGCCAAAGACATAACATATGTCGTGTTTGGGATATGGCGTGAAATCACGAACTCAAAATTAGAAAAATATTAATTAATTAAATTAATTTAATTTAATTATTAACCAATTTAATTCAATTTGTAACGCTATTGAAGTGTACTTAAAAAAATAAAATAAAATAAATTTTGAGTTTGTGATTTAACGTCCTATTAAACACGACATATGTCATGTCATACGCCTAAGACATGACATATGTCGTGTTTTCGGCGTAGGACGCTAAATCAAGAACTCAAAATTAGAAAAATAATACTCTATTTGAGTTCGTGATTTAACGTAAACTTTAATACCAAAAAATTTTACAAAATTTTATTTCATTTAATTTTAATATAATAAAGTTTCATTAAAATTAATTAAACGTTTAATTTAATTATTAATCCATTTACTTTAATTTATTTATTAATTAAGAAATTAATTATTATTCTATTTTAACTCAGTTTGTAATTATTGAACTAGTTAATCTGATTAAAATAAAAATTAAATTATCTAATTAATTTAATTTAATGTATTAATTAATTTAAACCGTACTTACAAAATTATAATTAATTAATGTATTTTATTTTAATTAATAATTCATTACTTTAATTTATTTATTAATTTAGTTTAATTTTTTTAATTATTAATTAATTTAATTCAGCTTGTAATGGTATTGAATAGTTAATCTAATTAAAAAAAAAAAAAATTTATCTGTATTGTGAGTTCGTGATTTAACGCATAGACTAAAAACACGAAATCATGTCTTTGGCGCTATTAAATCAATCAATATCAGAAAAAAAATATTCTATTTTATCAGATTAATTACACTTGAATACTTTAGTTAAAAATCTTTACAAATTAAATTATGACTAATAATATCGTAATGCAGCAACGAAAAAAAAATTAAGAACGTTATATAAAAAACACTCTATTAAAAAAGCTAGCAACATTAAAACCAAAGTCAAATTTTAGAAATTAAATAAAGTAATAACAAAAAATTGCTGATAAAGTAAATAAAAAATATACTAAAGAAGCATATTAATATTATTTATTTAAAAAAAAAAACAAAAAATAATAAAAATTATAAATATGTTTAAATTATGAAAATTAAAACAAAAAAAAATTAATGGTTACAACTTTTTTGAAACAAAGCATTTGAGATATTGTTTACTAATTAGACAATTCTCATGTCAGAAAATAAATCAGCTTTATTTGTATTTTTCTGTCATGACATCAAAGAAATGCTTACCTTGTTTTTTGCTTGTTAGTTTGAATTTAAAAAATTCAGCTGGATTTTATTACCCATGTGAATTTGCTTATTACTAGTTTGCAGAAGGTTCTTATGTCTTTCATCGCTAATTAACTTCAAAAATAAAGCTGACATTTTTAATTTCAGAGGTTTTTAAAAATGCATTTTATGAAAACTGATTTATTTGAGCAATTAAATCAGTTCTTATTTTAAGTAATTTTAAAAGAAAATAAAATTTGTATATTATTTCTAAGTTAAAATTCCACTGGGAAAATAATTTATCAGAATAAATACAAAAATATAAATAATGTAGTTTAATTAATTCTGACTGCCAAAAGGATTTATCTTTTTTCAGAATTCGTGATATTTTTGATATTTCAATTAATTACCACATCTTACAACTTAAAAATATTATTAATATGAAATTATCTGACATTATTTATGAAAGTATTCATTTAATTTAAATTGATGTAAATAAATACATTTATATATTTAATTTTTATAAATACTAATTTTTAAATTAATATTTTCCTAAAGTAAAATGCTTTGTTAAATTTTAATAAAATTTTTCTTTAATTAAGTTCTGTTGTTTTACTTTTTTTTCCATTTTTATTTTCAAATTTTTAATCATTGAAAAACATAATATTTCGTAATGATCATTTTGTGATAATCTTGTTTATTATATGGTCAAACTAATGATTATTTAATATAAAAATGATTTTTAATATTTTTTTTTTATATCTATATCAATTACAACACAACATGCTATGTAAATTATAAATTACTACGTGAGTATGCAATCTTTTTCAAAAAATTAATCATTCACCATCAAATGGTCTTCATCGATAGAATTCATGAATTAAGAAGAAAAATGAAAATATTGAAGATGGGATCTGAATCGTTTCGATGCTAGTAAAAAAAAGAGAAAACTCTCGGCAACATATCAAAATTTACACTCATCTACAGATAATTGCGTAAATATTACCATTAGCATACCACAGTTTGGATCGAATTCACTTCCCTAACTTACTTAAAATTTTCGAATCAATGTCTTATTTCGATTGTAATTACACCAATGAGATGATTGAAATTTTAAACGACGATATATTGCCCTAAAAATTTGACATGTATTCAAATTAATCTCAGCCGGGATCAATCATTATCATGATTCCAATGAACTAAATACGTAAATACCACAAAAAAGTTTTGCTTTTGTTCACATACGTGCACCAATATCAATGATTTATTAAACATCTTTGCAACATTTTTGTCATTCAAGGTCAAATATTCATTTCAAACGGGTTAATATTTAACAATATATCATTATGGAAACGTGTACATCAAATTAAAATGGGATCAAAATTTCAATGCATCAAAGATTCAAAGACAGAAATTTTTGTTTCGTTCAAACATCTGTATGCCGTACAATTGATTAATTCAAAGGTTGAGCATTCTACTAAGCAGCAATGAGACAAACGCACAACGGAAAGGTCCACTGATACATTTAACTGCCTGTCTCACTTAGAAATTAACGAGAATTTGACACAATCTCCTGAATATTCATAACTCCCGATTTGCATCATCGCAATCCAGGGAGAGTACGCAATTATCTCAAAAAAAAAGATGGTGCGAATGTCACATAAGGGCGTGTACTCGAATCTCTTGTCACTCGCCTTGGATTTATTAGAATGATAATTTGCACCTTTAAATGATGGTATCTGAAATTTGTCTGCATTTGGGGCACGCATCGTTAAGGCCTTTCAAAGATATGGAAACGGGCTTATAAGTCATCGTTAAGACGTTTAATTATGCACGGAATCTAGTCTTTTAGGACTGAATAAAGAGGGTCATTTTATTTCATTTATAATCATTATGAGACTCTATCTCGTATTAGCATGTGTCTGGGGATTTGATAGATGTGCAATGGATATATATTAGTGTATGCTCTTCAGGAAGATGATATTAATAAAAGATTAATGTTAATGATATTAATTAAAAATGTATCATTTTGCATAAATTTGATTTAGCTAATAGAAAAATATTGTTTACATATGATTGATAAGTTTTTTTTCTATTTAATTAAAATAAAATAAGTGCCTGATTGCAAAGCTAATGATCTGATTGATTTTGATTAATTATTTGATTAATTTTGATTGCAAAGTTAAAAAGGTTTGATTGCAAATCTATAGTTGCCTGTTGGGTAATTTTTGTGCTTTCGATATAAAAAAAAACTTGATTCGGAACTTCGCAACAAAGCCGAACTACAAATTTCCTTGTGCCATGCCAAGCTACGTTAAAGCCATAGACTGGAATGTGTTACATTGAAGTTGGTCGTTTTATATTGTGATAACAGATTGTGGCTGCAGTAATATGCCCTTCACGCCTTCTGGGCAATCCTGGATCTGCTAATGCTAGTCACAAATTTACTCAAATTTAAATTCCCACTAGCAGGTGATGGCAGAAGAAAGATGTCTTGAAGAATAAATTTTAGTTGTCCCATATTTTCTCGTGAGTTGGAAAAAACCCAGAAAATTCCATGTCATACAGATGGATAAATATTAGAAGAGTTTATACATGTTGTTTACAATGCCAACGAGTGCTGATTTACAATGCTGATGGCCGTGTAACTAGCGCTCTTGCGGTCAGTGCCACAAGTTTCAGGTTCGAATCCCGGCGGTGTTACGGACATTTGTAGTGGTTCGGATTCGCATTAAACCATAGGCCCCGGTCTGATATCACTGTGGGACGTAAGGGCTAAATAATCTACCGTCATAAAGCATCCTCTATGTCGATATCTGAGTTAGAAGACAGCCTTGGCTCAGCATGGGCCTGTTGCACCATTGAAGAAGAAAAGGATTCCCTCAGAGAATTACAGTCTGAGACTCAGGGAAACTAGTTGAGCATGTTATAAAAGGTGCACGTGTTGAACATATACAGAATTGGCTCACGTTATTCATATATTGATCTTCGTAATTGTTTATGTAATACTTTTAGCTTACAAAGCAAAATGCCTAATAATTTAAAAAAGTATTTTAATTAATGTATCATTAAATTAATAAAATGTTAGTGTTGCCCTTGCATTACTTTTATAAAATATAGTAATTGTTCCCCCTGGATAATATTGAATCTGTTACATATCTACGACTCACGTGAAATATAACCTCTTATCAAAGGGCCTATCATATGAATCGAACGATTTGCAGTAAATTGTACCCCTGTTATATAGTTTTCGACAGTTGTATAATACTTTGCTATATTTGGACAATGATGACGTATGTACTTGTGAAAGAATTTGAAAAAAATTAAAAATAGGTTTGAAGTTTACTAAATAATTTTTATATTTATTGCTTAATTAATTAATTAATTTATTTATTTATATTTTTTATATTTAGAAGAAATATATATGATGTAAAAATAAATATTGTTAATGATATTTATTTTACTTTCCGATTTAATTTACAATTTTAACTGATGATTACTGCGATTTTCATTAAGGAAAAAGGGGCCTGATGGCCGGAATGGCTGGCGCGCTCTGGCGTTCGGTACCACAGGTATCGGGTTCAAATCCCGGCTTTGCCCATGGGTGTTGTAGTGGTTCGGAATCCACTTTAAGCTGTAGGTCCCGGTCCTAATAGGATCGTAAAGCGCTGCGGGGGCATTGTTACTCCGTGGCTTACCATCAAGTTACACGCGCCCCTGGGTAATGCAAAGTGAGTAACATCACGGTGCAGCCCTTATGGCGAAAGATCACGATCTATTTGCCAGCTGCATTAGAAGAAAAAAACATTAAGGAAAAAAATTATAAATGAATTAAATAAATGTTTAATTTAATTAATATTTGTTGACATTTAACTCACCCGTTCTAACTTATTTCGAAATATTGAACACTATGTAATTTGTTTTAATTTTTTTTTTTTTTTTTTATGTATTTAGAATCCTTTTTAATCATTTTTTAAAAGTAAATATTCATTAAGATGTTTGTTGGAAATGTTTTAGAAAGGAATATTTATATACGAAATCCATTTAAAATATTCATCCAAAAGAGTTTTTTACAAACCTTAGTTACGAAAATTTTATTATTAATATAAATTTTTTAAGGCAGTTTTTCCAAAAAAAAAATAAAACTGGAATGTATTTCTCTTGTTAAATGAAAATGTTCAAAATTAAGAAAATATTTTCGCAGAATAAATCTTGAAAATATCACTGTATATAATATTTCGAAATATCTAATTAGTAAAAATGTATTTTTAACATAAATTTATATTATTTAAAACTATCTTTTAAAATAATTATTTAAAAAAAAAAAAAAAGAATTTCCTTAGTTTAAAAGTATATATTGAACAATTTAATTTATTTATATTTATTTATTTTGGGGGCTTAATGGCTGAGTGACTAGCGCTCTTCCAGCTTTCGATGCCGCAGGTTTCGTTCAAGTCCCGGCTTTGCCATTAATGTTTGTAATGGTTCGGAACCCATTGTAAACAGTAGGTTCCGGTCTAGCATGAATGTTGGACATAGGGCTGACAACCCTATCTCTTGTTTCGAAATCTACCAGTAGGCAGACAAGGCTTTGGCCTACCATGAGGCTGTTGCGACAAAAGGAAGAAGATTTATTTTGGCCTGAAAATGTCTAGTGACAGAGACGTAGAATTTTCGTACTGATTAAGTTTAGGTTTTGATTGGGGCTCGAATAATTAGGTTTCAGATTCGAATGTCGAACTAAAGCTTCTATTTCTATTACGATGACGGTGCGATAAATTCGTAGGCCAGAAAGTATTTGGGGTGTAAGAAAGAGAGAGAGGATACTGTTCCTTTCCAAGATCTTCATTTCGAATTGCGGAGGGTAAAAAGGGTTCCTTCATTCAATGGCAACCATAAGAGTCTTAGTTTCCTCACTCAAAAGAATGTAATGAGATTATAGGTAGAGGCAGAAATTTGGTGTGAATATTCCAAAGACAATGTGAGCAATTAGTAAGCAGCAGGACATGTTCGAAATCACAGGGAAGAATTTTTTAGTCCCTGTTTTTGAGAAACGAGGAGACACGGCAGTGATTATGGCACTGTATAAAAGCATCTCCCCATTGAAAGTCAGGCTGCCTGGTGGTATAATCTCTGATTTTTTCCCATATGACATCCAAATGCAGGACAGTTATCTCTAAAAATCTTCTGGAAGACACTGTCCTTCCCTTATTTCACTGACAGTACTTTGTCGGTACAGACGGTAATAAGGACATTATTTCCGTCTGTGGACTATACATTAGATTAATCGATGTTTTTAAAAAATCTGTGCGTGAAATATGCTTTGCCATACTTAGGGCCATAAAGTATTTATGCACTGCTTATTTTTTGCGTCCATTAACTTTGCTCAATAGCTCAAATAATCAGGCCAATACTGTTGAATTATATTTTTATCTTGAGCATTCACAATCATTTCCAGTTAGAACACAACTTGAATCTTTACAATAGAACATTGGCATTATGAAGAAATGCCGGAAACCATCCCCAAGGTCATGAGGGAAGATAACTTCCGATGTTCTCTAAGAAAAATCGAAGAGGATGCGATCTCAAGCCCATAGTGATGTTAATAATGAATTCCGCACAGGTTTCGGGTTCGAGTCCCGGCAGTGCCATGAATGCTTTTAGTGGTTCGAATCCACTTTAAGCCGTAGGTCCCGGTTTCATATGACTGTAAGAGCGTCACGGAGCAAAAGTGAGACTACTACCTGCGGGTGCTCCATCACATCAGAAGCTGCTTCCTTCCTCTTCAACCATGAGTCCATACAGGCTAGTGGGCTTAGTCTGGATTAGATATCTACCAAGTGGGATAAGTAACAACAACAACATGATGGATTCCGCATAACATGAATTTTATTCTGTGCCATTCCAGACATTCCAGTAATGACAGATCAGATTACAGAATATTTGAAATCAACAGCAACATTTTATTTAATCTCCCTGCCAATTTTTCCCTTAAAACACTCATAATTATTAAATATTGTCTTCATCTAAAGATGTTTGCTTATTAATTTTGTGCTTTCTTGCTTTTCGTTCATTTTACTAAACAACATTGATGTATGTTATAGCGTGCTGAAATAAAAGTAAATTTTCCCTCTTACATAAAGTTTTTTTAAAGTAACATAAACTCTTTTTACTTCCCATTACAGGTTTATTTCAGATATTTTTGACATACATTGTGATATGTGCTTCTTTTCTCACAAAACATTTTAAATTTGGCACATCAAAAATAAAGCACACCCTTTAAAAAACCCATTAAAGAAGGTTCTTTTTTCCTTATTTATAACAGAAGCTATTTAATTTATAAAACAAACAATCTTTTCCTTTTTATACACCAGCTGTAAATTTTCCCCGGTTTTCGATTTAATTATTAACGTTTTAGATATACATTGCTGTAATGATTTATTAAGTTCCTTTTTTTTGTTATTATTGGATCTTGCAAAATACAAAGCCAGATTTTCCGCTAGCTGGCTTCTGATTGGCTGGTGTTCTGCGACGTCTGATTTCAATATCTGAAGAAAATAAAAATAAAATAACATATTTACCATATGACGTATTGTAAATCTTACGTCATACGCTAAATATGAAGTATTTTGATGAAGTCCTTATATGACGTAATATGTAATACTATCTTACGTCATACGCCATAGAGATGACATATATCGTGTTTTCTGCGTAGGACGAATTCAAAATTAGAAAAATATATGTTAGTTTAATCAGATTAATTACGCTTGAAACCGTTAAAAGTCTTGCAACTAAAAATATTTATTAATTTAATGTATTTAAATTAATTAATTAATTTAATTCAATTTGTAACAGTATTGAAGTATAGTTAATTTGTCGTGTTAATTTCTGCGTTTGAGATTTAACGTCTTACACAAAAAACACAACATATGTCACGTCTTTGGCGTATGACGTTAAATCACGAACTCAAAATTAGAAAAAAATATTCTCTCTTTAATCAGATTAATTATACTTGAGAAAATTAGTAAAAAAAACTCTCTTTTTTTTTTAAAAAGCTTGCATCATTAGGAATTAAATAAGTAATAATAAAAATTGCTGATAAAGTAAATAAAAAGTATCTACACAAGCAAATTAGTATTATTTATTTAAAAAAAAAAAATTTCCAAAATAAAAAATTGTAAATACCTTTAAATTATGAAATTTAAAACAAGAAAAATAATGCTTATACTACTTTTTTTACTTAAAAGCAAAGCATTTGAGATATTGTTTGCTAATTAGACAATTCTCATGACAGAAAATAAATCTGCTTTATTTGTATTTTTCTGTCGTACATCAAAGAAATGCTTACCTTGTTTTTGCTTGTTAGTTTGAATTTAAAAAACTCAGCTGGATTTATTACCCATGTGAGTTTGCAGAAGTTTTTTATGTCTTTTACAGTTAATTAACTTCAAAAATAATGCTAAAATTTTTTTAATTTCGGAGTTTTTTTCAAAATGCATTTTATGAAAACTGCTTTATTTGAGCAATTAAATCATTTCTTATTTTAAGTAGTTTTAAAAGAAAATAAAATTTGTATATTAATTTCTAAGTTAAAATTCCGTAGGGAAAATAATTTATCAGAATAAATACAAAATATAAATAACATAGTCTAATTAATTTTGACTGATGAAACAATTTCTCTTTTTGTCAGAATTAGTGATATTTTTGATATTTCAATTAATTACTTGCTTCAACCTAATGATATTATGAATTAAATTGTCTGGCAATATTTATTAAAAGTATTCATTTAATTTTAATTGATATAAATAAAAGTATATATTTAATTTTTATAAATAATATTTTTTAACTGTAATATTTTTTCTAATTAAGATTTAATGATCTTACTAATTAAGATTTTGTTGTTTCTTTTTTTTTCTTCCACTTTTTTTATATTGAAATTTTTAATCATTGAAAATCATAATGCTTCGTAATTATCATTTTGTGATCATCTTGTTTACAATATAGTCAAACTAATGATTATTTAATATACAAATGATTTTTAATATAGTATATTTTTTATCTATGTACAATTATAACACAATACATTCTGTGTAAGTTATAAATTACTACGTGCTTATGCAATCTTTTCAAAGTAAATTAATCATTCACAATCTAAGAGTTTTTGTCATGTTATCCTGTCTAAATGACTGTTTAAAAAAAAGAGATTTATTTAATGATAAAATAATTAGCAGCTTAGAAAAAAACAGCATTTTTTTATGTTTAATGTATAATTTTTTTCGAATTAGATTTTCTGTAATACAAAAAAAAAATGGAAAGATAAAAGTGCCACAAAATAAAAATTATTTTTAGTAAAAAATTTCTAAATGTATTTTTTGTAAATAAAAATATAAAGAAATAGTAAAAAGTAATAAAAAACAGAATACGAAGTTGGTAGCACTGGAAAAATCGATTAGTATTTAAGAATAAATGAATATTTAAATTGATAATAAAATAAAATAGTATAATGCATTTTAAATTTGATCGTGTAATTTGAAAGCGATTAAGATGTTTAAATAAATTATTTAATCTTGTGACTTGTTTTTACATATTTCTTTTATTGTATAAATTACGTTTTTCCTCTTTATATGTGATAATATTTTTGTTTCTTACTGAAAATCTACCATGTGCAAAAGAAATCTAAAATGATACAATAAATTGCTTCAGTTAATTTTTCATAAGAACTTATATACAGTGGATAAAAAAAGTATTGGTAATTGCCTATAAATGATCATATTTGCTAACAAAGTATGTTTACAAATTTTATTTTAACATAGCGATTACAGAAGGAGAAAAGACAAGCAAATATAACGAAATTTTCATTTAAATATTTTTTTTAATCAAAATCTACGAGAAAATTCAAAATTTACATGATAAAAAAAAAGTATTGGCAAAATTATGAAATTGACAAAATTATGAGCGAAAACAAAATCAGTATATGTTTAGTACCTTCTGCATCTATAACAGCTTGTAATCTATTTCTCATAGAGGAAACTAAGGTCTTTGTTGTACTGTTGGGAATTTTGTGCCACTCTTGCAAGAGTAAACGTTTGAGGTCGTCTTTACTTGAAATTTTATGTTTCTTGATTTCTAGATCCAGCAGGTGCCTTAAATTTTCAATTGGATTGATGTCAGGCGATTGAGGTGGGGTTTTAATTGGCGAGGAGCATTGTCACGGGTGAGATTCGCTGTATGCTGGGGTCATTGTCTTGTTGTAAAACGAATGATGTTCCCAAGCCAAGATTTTGGGCACGGATTTTTAAGTTTGGCGCAAAATGTCAATGTATGTACAAAGCTGAGGATTGGCTACCATCAATAAAATACAGGTAGCCAATTATATTAGCTGCCATACAGACCCAAACTAAGACGCTGCCTCCACCATGTTTTACAGTAGCAGCTAAATGTTGTTTTTCCAATTCAGTATTTGGCCTCCTCCACACATATCAACGTCCATCACTGCCGAAAATGTTAAACTTGATTCGTCAGAAAAATAAGTGTGTTCCAAAACTCTTCAGATAAATCAACGTGGGATTTTGCGAAATCGAACCTCTTACTCCTATTTATTTCCAAGATTAATGGTTTCTTTCTAGCTGCCCTTCCATAATAACTTCTCTCTTGTAAAACATTTCGTACAGTCTGTACGCTGAAAGTCTTTTGAGAAGTGAAAGCAACATCTCTAGCTATCTGGGGTGCACTTATTTTAGGTTTTTCTTAACCTTGTTAATAATGACACGTTCTTCTCTTTTGTAGAAAATATTCCAGGTCGTCCACTTCTAGTCTTATTTTCCGTTGATCCTGTTTCCTTGAACTTTTTTACAACACTTCTAACAGTAAATAAACTTATATTGAACTGCACTCCTATAGCACGATAAGTTAAACCTTCATTTCTGAGCCTAATAATCGTGTTTTAACACTAACGTCCAACTCCTTCGATTTCGAAGTCATTTTACTGCAGCAATCGCAAAATAATGCATAGACACCCTTTTGGAGTAGTTTTGCAGACTTTTACCGGTAGAGTCTCTTATCAGTCGAAACACATGACTTCAATGTAACAAAATTTGCATAGCAGTTGAAACTTTGCCAATCCTTTTTTGACATGCAAATTTTCGTTTTTTGAAAAAAAAGAAAAATCGTAGAAAATGCAAATTAAAATAACATTTTTACTATTTTTATATATATCTAAGATGCCTTGTATTTAATTTCGACAGTAAAATTGCATAACATTTTATTTATTTGTCAATATGAATAAAATAAGGCAATTGCCAATACTTTTTTTTACCCACTGTATAAATATATATATATATATATACACACGGTACGAAATGTTCAAATTTGAACTGAAGAGAAGTTATTTGAAGAAGGAGGAACGGTACAGCATCAAATAAGTTCCAAATTGTATTAATAGATGTCGCTGTAAGCGGCGTAAAAACAGTGAATTCGGCTGTCAGTGATATTTTGAATAGAAATGACAACGTATTTGGGTATGAGTTACACATTAAACCATCTGTACTGTTCAATGCTTGATTGCTTTGATCTTTGACTAAAAAATGACCTTTAAGTCATTCAATAGTTGTGACACTATTAGTGGAAAAACCATTCACCACGCCGAGATCATACCAAATTGGATGTGGAAATCGGTGGGAATTTTTTTGATGCCATACTGTTTCTCCATTCTGCAATTATCTCTATACTCTTAAAATTTGAACACATTGTGACGAGTGGCTCTTCAGCATTTTCAAAAGTGGGACTTTAATTATAACTTCACCCACTTTACAAATTACATATACAAGGTAATATAATTAAACATGTAATATGCCTCTTTACATGCCAAAAATATTACAAAGAAAAAGCGTAAACGCTAACTCTATCAATGGAAAATTTGTTTATCCTTAAGCTATAAGATTTCAGGGCATTTGCAAACGCCGTTGTGTATCAAATTGTTACTACCTTATTCGGCGAATTACATAATACGAACCAACATGAATAAAATATCCGTTTTACGTTTTATCCGACACATCATTTCATTTCACACAGAAAACTGGCCATTGAAATCCACGGAAATGAAATTAATTTCCCCCACCGTCACTCCACTACTCTATTCATTCCAAAATTTGTGTCAGGTGCTTACTGTCAAAGCAAAAGGTTCTGAAATATGCTGTATTCTTTTGGAAAGGTATCCATCCTTTTTTACTTTATCAAAAACTATTCTAGTATTCATTGATAAGAAAGGGATGATAAGAGGAAGAAGAAAAAAATTCGGACTTCTTTGTTCCGGTATGTTTCGTGGGCATTTTTCTTCTTTATTTTTGTTTCTAAGAACATGTGTGTATGTGTATACCAACAGAGTAACATCCCAAAAAATGTGTTATGCTTCGCAAAAAGAATGACGGGTCAATAAGAAAATCGAATTCTGCAGTGAATGAATGTTTTTTTACTATTATTATTATTCTAAGAAAGGGATGGCTATCCCAGGAATGCATTGATGAAAAATCTATAAAATTATATTAATGATATTAATAAATGAATTGATTTAAATTGTTTCTCTAGAATTGGAGATGTACATCACATGGCTCTCACAAGGTCATTTTGTCCTCTCGCCCCTATTTTTCAGATACGACTGTGCCTCCTCCTACACATCCCTTTAAATATACCTTCTGCAACCAACAATAGTACAATATTGGCAATCTGGTCTTTATGTGCCTATATACCTAGGCCCAGGTACCATAGGCTTCATATTTCGAATCCTGGTGATGGCATGGGGGATGTTTGTTTGTGGTTTGAATTCCACGTTAAACTGCTTTTAGATTCCGGTCTACTTTAGACATGCGCTGCAACCATTACCGTAGAGCTACAAAACCAAATAGATACGCACACGCTTTTGGGTTTGCGCCCTGGCGGCGCGGATGGCTGTAATGGTTCGAAATCCATTTTAGACCGTAGATCCCATACCAATATGACTACTATTACTACTACTACTACTACTATATCAAACTTCACAACACTGATATCCCATTACTGTACGTAGAGCTCAATTGCCCTTTTATAGTTTGGGAATGATGCTGTGG
>BPLR01019242.1:0-43134 GCA_021605095.1 Caerostris extrusa | reverse complement strand
GCTACGTATTGCTTCAACAGGAAAGCACATTCAAAGAAAGAAAGAAAACGTAACAAATTTATTGAGTAAAAATAACAATAAAGTTTTTTATTATTCCAAACATTTTCGTTACATCTGTGTCATATTAAATAAGAATTTTGTTGTTTGTTTTCTATCATGTTTCTGTATTTTGTGACACAAATGAAATGAAACATATAGTATTGCCCGATTTAATTTAAGATATATAATCATCATCATCAATAGCACGACAGCCCAGAGTGGGCCAAGGACTTTCCGTTGAAGAGATTTCCATGCGATTCCACTGGATGACAAGGGTCCTCCAATCCTCAACCTTTAGTACAGCAAAATCTTTTTTCAACTGCGTCTCTCCATCATGTAACTGGGGTCGTCCTCTTCCTCTCTGTCACCGTGGCCTTTGCCAAAACGAGCCTTTTCTACAGGGTTTAAATCATTCATTCCAAACACGCGAGCAGCCCAGTTAAATCCATGGATCTTAATGAATTTTATAATATCTGTCTGATAGCATTTATATATTTCGCGTTGTACCATCTCTCCACATCGAATCTTCTAAATTTCAACAAATTAAAAACGTTAAATAAAAAGCTCCTTCATATTTTTTAATGAACTAAAAGCTGTAAGAATCATGTTCCATGTTTTAATCTTATCTTAATCGAAAATTCTTACAAAAAAGTAACCTTTCCTTTACATTAAAAACAAATCGCGGTGAAAAAAAAATCGTGGTTATTCCGTCTCTGCATCCTTGAAGTTCACGATCGCAATTGAATCATCCCATTGTGAATTTTTATTTATGGCTTAGCGAATCATTTTTAAAAGAAGGAGCATCCCTATATTCAAAAATGAACTGAGCGCTTGCCTTAAGATCCAAGACCTGATGAGAAAAATTAACTTTAATTTTAAATTAAGATGCTTGTATCACACGCTTACAAAATATAAGACTGATAGTGCCTTAAAATTTTATTTACGAGTTTCAAAGTTAGTAGTTCGCAGAATGATTAAATTATATTCTGAGAACTCATGATGCGCACGCATCTGAACATCTAATACAACAGATGCTATGTTTTACTTTTAAGTGACCATCCCTAGATACGCACGATTGATTGTTGATAGCAGAGTATACCAGACTCTTAGTTCAATTTGTTAGCGCTCTTGGTTCAACTTACACCTGTGTATCGTTTTTTTTTTTTTTTTTTTTTTCGAAAATGAAATTGACCAAACACCAAAAATGAAATTTACCTGCAAAATTTTAATTGTAGAATAAATTATCTAACAAACCCGATAAGTCCAAAAGAGTGAAATTGACACATTCATATTTCTGGCAGAAGAAATTTTGACTCGAAATAAATATGATTGTCGCATTTAACTTTGTTTCTAACATGCATAGAAATTGATCTCTATTTATTTCAGAACCGCACACCAGCTTCTGTCGTCATCGAGGTGATGGGGGCAACGAGAAGTCTACGACCTTTACTGCATCCTTGACTTCAACAACGTGAGAAAAAGAATGTCTGTAAGTATTAATATTTTAAACAAAATACATGCAGGTAATTCTTTAATTCCACTGATACCAGACATTTTAAAAACCGACTAAATATACACAAAAATTGATAATTTGTTACAAAACAATATCATTCTGTTTTTCAGTAAATAAAGAGCTATTCATAAATTTCTTTATGACAACGAACTGCATTGTTTATCATTTGGCGTATTGTAAGGCTACGTTCGATATTGGAATCAACTTCCATTCCTTTAGATTTGTATTGATCATTGTGGGAATGGGAGTTAAGTTTTCGAACTGATAATTTCCATCCATTTCATTCGCACGACTTAAGTTAGCAAGGGGCTGCACCTTCCTTGTGAAGTTAGCTGTATCCAACTTTTATTCTAAAGTGAGAATAAAAGCTGGTTCTTAAAATATTTATGTTCTTTTTTTTTTAATATACCAAGCATAAAATACTTTGGAAATGTTATTACTTTATTTTAACTAAAAAGAAAAAGTTATTGGTTATGCAGTTCTGAAATCAACGAAAGAAACTGAAAATTATTGTTAGTCCTGAATAGGACTATTTTAAATATTATAAAGTAGAATTTAAAAAAATCTTATTTACTTTTTATGAATGTGTTGTTTTCTGTGATTCCAATTCATTTAATGTCTTTATTTAATTTTTAATAATGTGATATTGTTTCTTTAATTTGTTTTAAATAAACAATAACACTTGATAAAAATTAAAAAGTTCAACTTTTTATCTTGAAAAACTGGAACACAATAATATTGGCGTAAATCATATCTTCTTTTTGTGGTTGTTGTTGATGAATTAAAAGGACAGTCAATGGATGTGTTTATTAAAATCATCTCAAAAGAACAGCATCAATAAAAAAAATTGCGAAATTTAAGGTAAATGATTCTTAACAATTAAATCAATGGGATTTCCTATTTCAAAGACATTCTTACAAAACATTTACTTAAACTTCAGAATATCTTACAAAATTTGAATGATGAATTTAAAGTGCCATTGCACAATTATTGATAAGTGTGCATGTAACTTTATGATTTAAATTAGTAAATAATCATGATTATAATGTCACTAAGAAATATCATTTATCTTGCTTTTTTTTTTTAAATTGTGACGGACATTGAAGTTTTACTCAACACAAATGTTATTAAATAAGATTCAAAGCTGGACTATGAGGAATCTGAAATGTTAGAAGCTTAATTATTCAAGGTGCCACTGTTCATTAATGCTATTGATCGAATAAAAACTCCACTGCAGAAAATGGTCTTTAATTCCCCTTTGTTTTTCAGGTGATATTGCGAAAAGATGGTGTTTTGAAACTTTATTGCAAAGGTGCTGACTCTGTCATATTCGAAAGGTTGGATGAGAGTTGCGCTGAGCTTAAGTTCAAGACATTGGAGCATCTGAATGTGAGTAATAAATTCTAATAGCTAAAGTGCTATAATGGGTTAAAGGGTCAAAGCTATCTGTAAGATAAATAGATGCCACCAAGTTAACTTCTGTTGTAGTCATAAATACGATTTACCCTATCTGTATTTTGGTACTTACGTATTAACGATGCCTTGGCGACAGACTTGGCGGTTTTTTTAAGTGGCGCCAATCTAACAGCTGATTTTGGCAGTTTTTAAGTGGCGCCAATCTAACAGCTGCAGATTTGCTTTGACGCCATTTTGTAGTGCTACGAAAATGTGTATTTGGGATTTGCCAGAAACAGAACAAGATGCAATTTTATATTTTCAGAGCGAAATATTTTAGCAAAACAACGAAAATGTCCCAATTCCCATGACACGAAACTTTATTTTGGTGAACGTAAGTTTTGAAATGCAATTTCAGTCAGTGTGCTCATCGTGTGGGACTTAGAAAAGACAACTGGTTTCCATTTTGTACAGCTTTGAGATTCATATACTGCTGGTGCGAGGAGTTGACGTCGATTAAATTTTTGTGAAAAGCAACTTGATTTATTTTTGTAATTGATTATTATTTTTGAAACATTACTTATTATTGATTATTATTTGGAACAAAAATTTTAAGTGTAGATTGGCACCACTTAAAAATCGCCAAATCTGTAGCTGCGGTTGGCACGTGTGCTCTTTATTGGCGCAACTGTCGCCAAGGTATCGTTAATACGTAAGTACCTGTACTTTTTTATAGTAAAAGATAAATTTCAGACTAATTAAAATGACAAGATTGTTAGAGATATAGATTTTTCTGAAAATGTTATTAACTATAACTATATTTTTTTAAATTTATATTAAAAAAAAATTGTATTGATGCTAATGTTCTATTTATTATTATTATTATTTATTAAACTGGTTTAAAAATATTTATTTAAATTATAAAAAAAAAACATTGACTAACGAGTTGGCCCACCTAACACAGCTTCAACCCCGCCTTGGTTTATGCCACCACCTTAATGTTATATTTATTTATTATTATTAGGCAGTTTAAATTAAACTGGCTTTATTGTATGTCTGTATGAATTAAATATTAACTTATAACATATGATCGCTAGAAATAAAGAATAATCTCTTCAAATGAGAAAATGGGTTTTTTTGTTTTATTTATATCAAAAAAATTTAGGTTAATTTTTATATTTTTCAGAAATACGCAGGAGAAGGTCTGAGGACGCTTTGTTTGGCTGTGAAAGAACTGGATGAAGACGTCTTTTTGAAGAATGGAAAGAAAAATTTCATGCTGCAGCGTATGTAATACCACATTAATGATTCGTTTATAAATAAACTGATGTCGACAAATATTTAAAGTATACAACCTTTAGATTTTGCATTAAAAGAAACCTTATTTTTACCTGAGATATTGTTGTTCTAATGCAGCTGACAATACAGAGATTTATTTAGCCATAAGCAAGGGCTGCACTGCTGTTACTCATTTAGCACTACCCCAGGAGCACGTGCAGCTTGAAGATATGCCTACGGACGCGAGTAACATTAACCCCTTTACCTGAAATATATGTAATACATAACAGGTGGGCTGAAAAGTTCATAGGGGACACATAGATGGCGCTACTAGTATTAAATCCATATGAGTTTTAGTGATCTCTAACCTTCAAAAACACGTGTATAAATTTGACAGCTGTTGCACTATTAGTATGTGAGTTATAGCATTTTTAGTGAAGTTGTAGCCTTTTTAGTGTAGTTATAGCATTTTTAGTGTTCATCACGTGTAGTCCACTCGGCTGACTGTCGATTGGACTCCGGTGTGAAATGATGGAGCCATGTTTCATCCATTGTCACATATCGACGCAAAAATTCGGGTTTATTACGATTGAACAGCTCCAAACACTGCTTAGAATCATCCATTCGTTGTTGTTTTGGGTCGATTGTGAGCTCGCGCGGCACCCACTTTGAACAGAGCTTTTCGCATATCCAAATATTCATTCACGATATGTCCAACATGTTCCTTTGATATCTTTAGGGTCTCAGCTGTCTCAATCCACTTCACTTTACGGTTATCAGAAATTATTTTGTGGACTTTTTTTGATGTTTTCGTCGGTAACAGCCTCTTTGGGGCGTCCACTGCATGCATGGTCCTCGGTGCTCATTTCGCCTCGTTTAAATTTAGCAAACCACTTCTCTACGGTTGATTTTCCTGGTGCAAAGTCCGAATAATGTTTATCAAGCCAAGCCTTTGCTTCAATATTTTTTTTTTTTCGCCAAAAAGCAATGCTTTAATTAGCACACGAAATTCCTTTTTATCCATTGTTTCAAACTAACAAAAGTTGCTTCACTAAAAATGCTATAACTCACATACTAATAGGGCAACAACTGTCAAATTTATACACGTGTCCTTTTTAATGTTAGGGCTAACTAAAAATCATATGGATTTAATACTAGTAGAGCCATCTATGTGTCAGCCTAGGAACATTTCAGCCGAAGTGTTATATATCTATATATATCAGATACCTTTTATTTTATTCAATTCAACGCTTTAATTAGCTCATTATTAAAAGCTGTGTAATTTAATACTTCATTCATTTTTTCAGTTAGATAAGCATAAAATTGTGTGGGGTTTCTGTAACCTGTTATTCCAAATTGTATTTGCACCTGTTATGATAAATTCAAAACTTATCATATTCATATTTTTCAAAAAATATAGTTCATTATTCAATGATTCATTAGATCAATTCTTCTGAATATTCTTTACCTCTCCTTCATTTAATATTTTCTTATTTAACAGTAATCGAAAAGTAGCAATAAATATTTTTTTTAAATTTTTATTTCCAATGGCAGATTATGAACAATTACAGAAATAAAAAAAGAACATCGAAAAAAAAAAAAAGATCAGAGAATACAACAAAACATGCTGAAACAGAGTTCATTAATCTAACATATCACTAGCCTCCCGATATCGCTTGGCGAGAAAAGTCTTGCTCAGAGCAGGATAGTGCAGTAGATGCGTGAGTCCATGGCCTCTCCAGAGCTGCATATCGGGAAAGGAACCATTTTGAGTCTGTAAAGATGGTTTCATAGCAGGCAGTCGGTTGTCAAATGAGCCTCCATAATAGTAAAGACATCAATATCCTTCTCGCACAGAGTCATCAAAAGCTAAGCGCGCTTGGATTGAGACAGTCCACCGACATTCACAGTAGTACTCGAAGAATATTGAAAAGTGAGGGAGGGAGACATAATGCCAAGTTGCAGATCTTTTTAGCCACTAAAAGTGTTACCAGGTGCACCACGGGGAGGTAGATCTTCTGCGCACCCTCATTGAATATTTTCTTATTTAACAGTAATCGAAAAGTAGCAATAAATATTTAAACACAGTTATTCATATACCGCATTATTTTTCTCTCCAGTACTTCTATGGATAACAGAGAAGAGAAAGTGAATGACGTGTACGAGGACATTGAGAAGAACCTGATCCTTCTGGGAGCCACGGCCATCGAGGACAAGCTGCAGGACGGCGTGCCGGACGCCATCGCCAACCTCGCCATGGCAGACATCAAGCTGTGGGTCCTCACCGGAGACAAACAAGGTGAATCAATTTATTTGATTATTGTTTCGTTCATTGCACAGTTGCATTTGTCCAAGCAACAAGTACTCTATTCTATGACAGTCAATACACGAACAAACTTAAGGAGAACCGATGTAAGCTATTAGAGTTAAACCAATTTAACCTGAGAGATATAATTTTTCTCCTTTAACTTTTGATATAAAAATAGTATAAGCTGATGAATTGTAAGCAGAATCATATATATATATATAAATTTAGTGGCCAAGACATACAAAAAGAAAATGCCCACAAAAGAGTTCTACAAAGTTGGCAGAAGTCATTGCCTTAAGAGTTCTCTAGCTTGCCGGTATCTCGCCGTCTCGGATTCGCCATGAAGTGTCAAACGACGAAGGAGATGAGTTCGATTCATTAGTTCTGTAACATCACTAAGAGTGCAATTTGGTTCACCAAATTCCCAATGCGATGCAGGTGTTCATTATATCAGTTCTTTTTTATTGATATAAGCCACCAGCATTCCATTGCAATACATGCAGTCCAACCGGACGACAGTTAGGATAGCAGCGAGAGCTCATGCCAAAAACTGTAGACCACTTAGGCCATATAGAACGTTGCCCAGGGTGCACCATTAGGAAGTAGGTCTACATTGCACCCCATATATATATATATATATATGTGTGTGTGTGTAACAAAATGGAATTTTTTTAGATGACATATATTTTACATTTTATATGTCTGGAGATTATTTGATCAATCGTAATATTTTCTTTGCTTGGCACTATTTTTAATATTGATAATTATTTTGGTTATCCTGTTTAGTCTGGCAATATAATAAGTTTGGAAATTAATCAAGTAATATATATTTTGGCCAGGGGTTTTATAAAATAATATAATATATTTTATATTTTTTACTAACGGACTCTTACCCCTGCTGGTTCGATAACTAACCCTCATGGTATTCAAATCACATTCTTCAGAGGAGGACTCTAGAAGTCTGATATAAGCTGCTGAAGTATTGTCCCCTATTCCACAAAATATTTTCATTCGTAGATGTCTTTTGGACCCTATTATTAAGAATAATTATTTTAAAAATCATCTGAATTTTATCATTAAGTGATAGCTGGATATCCATTGAGTGGAAGAAAAGAAAATCAAATCGGCAAACATTTTTTATATAGTAAAAATTTTACGCGAATCTATATATTTCTTTATATCGTCAATTTTAAACTCAGTCATAGAAAGATTTTTAAAGGGGAGGGGAGATTTTTACAATTATTTTTAATTGATAACAATTACATTATGTGTCTATAGTAAGAGAATAAGTCAAATATATACATACGTAATAGAGATATCATATATATCTGAAAGTATTAATTAAAAATAGTATAAAACTGATTACAAAATTAAATTCAACACCCTTTTTAATTAATAATACAATGTACAGCAAAATTATATTAATGAAATTATTATTCTAATTTAACTGGCTTATAAACTATATCTTGTATTGATTTCCGTTAAAATGTCAAAAGCTGGTAAATAACCAAATATAATTAATGGAAAAGAACATAACAGAATACACGCAACAATTCAATAAAGCAGTCAATCATATTTTTTATGGATCTGGTTAAATATTGCAGCAAATATAGTTTATCAATAATTTTCCATGAACTCTTAAAATATGCATTCAAATATTGATAATTAGTAGTTGCCACACTTACTACACTGTGAAAAACTGTCGTGTTTGACAAGTAGCAGAATTTATTTGTCATTTTGTAGTAACTATGTATTGGGCATAAATGAATTTTTTTTTTTTTTTTTAAAAATTTTCATTATTATCATTCTGGTAATTTTTTTTATCAAATCTTAAATACTTCGGTAATGTATAACCTTTATTCAATTACTATAGGCTAATTTCTAAAGTTATAATTATCTAAAATTCACTTTTCTACATTTTTGATGTGCTATTCGTAGAATATTTGTTTCTTTCTTAAAACTATAAAATCAATCTAATTCCACTTCGAAATTCGCAATCTGCAATTTTTCAAATTTAAATTTATCATAAAAAGAAAATAATACATCAGCGGCCACCAAAACATTTCATCACCAAAAATGTAGTTCAAACTACATTTCATCAACAGCAGCAGCAGCAGTGGCGCAACAGCCCCATGGTGGGCCAAGACCGTCTGCCTACTGACAGATTTCAAGACAGGAGATGTTTTCTTTTTTACTCGGTAGGGTTGTCAGCCCTACGTCCAAAGGTCATATTAGACCGGCCGACACCTACGTGGAAAGTGGTTCCGGATTAAAGTCGATTCTGAATGTAATCTTAAAAAAACTGGAAAAAAAAGTGGAATATTAAAGTGATCTTAATTAAAAAGTGCTAAATAAAGTAGAATCTGAACCACTATAAACACCCATGGCACCGCTAGAGCGCTAGTCACTCGGCCATCAGACCCCAAACCACATTTCAACCTAGCTACTACATTCATTTTGGAACTCAATCAAACATTTCCTCACCTTTTCCCATCAACAAATCATGCAATTACAAATTTCATCCCATATATATATCAACTATTAAAAGCCGGAGCAAATCTATGGGATAACTCATTTCTTCATGTTTTCTATGCATGTATCTTTCAGAAACTGCAATCAACATCGGCTACTCATGTCGCCTGCTGTCTGACGAGATGGTGGACATATTCATAGTGGATGCCAACGAGTATGCCGAGGTCGCCAACCAACTCAAAAGATTCCGCGAGTCAATCGCAAACGTCCTGGCCCAAAACCAAGGAACCACTGCCTGCACTGTCATAAGATTCGAGAACGACTTCACTGCAGCGGAGACGCCAGTAGATCCGTCGGGAGGATTTGCCCTCGTCGTCAATGGTCACAGTCTGGTTAGTATGAAGAATATATCATACCTGCAGATAATAACAATCGCAACGTTTTTCCATGCAATATATTTTTAAGACTCTTTTACCCAAACCATGTTAAAAATCTTTTTAAGTTAATAGGTTTTATTGGTTACTATTGGGTAAAATTCTGCGGGAATTGCATTACGAATAATAAATATAAAAAAGAAAGCTGATTGCAACTTGCAATTTATGAAATATCTTATCTTTAGTTCAATAATTATTATTGGATCAGATAACATATATTAATTTGGAGCGAAAACGGTATTTTTTCAGATTTCAAAAGTAATACGCCTGTGCATAGCATTCAGAAATATGTCAATATATATATATATATATATATATATTTATATATATATTCCCTCGTGGTCAATGGCTACAGTCTGGTTAGTATAAAGAATCTATCATATCTGCCGATAATAACAATCATAACTTTTTTCCATACAATATATTTTAAGACTCTTTTACCAAACCATGTGATAAATCTTTTAACGTTAATTAATACATTTTATTGGTTGTTATTGAGTAAAATTCATCGGGAAATTGCATTACACAGTGTGTCACGAATAATAAACATAAAAGAAAGCAGATTGCAATCTGCAATTTATGATACAATAATAATCTTTAATTCAATAATTATTATTGGGTCAGGCAGCATACATTGATTTGGTGCAAAAATTGTATTTCAGATTTCAAAAATAATACACTTAGTATTATTAGTATTTGCATAGTATTCAGAAATATGCGTGGAAAATATAGAGGAAAGTGATAAAATAAGCAATGCAAATGTAGTATAAAAATTCAAAAAAAATGAAATACACATAAATGGAATGATGAAAAAAAAAAATTATTTTTATTAAGGGAAAAAGGGGATACAAATTTTTAAAAAGTGTGTGTATGTGGGGGAGAGGGGGGGGAATCTCGAGTTGTTGAAAAGTAGAATAATAATAACAAGAAAAAAAGTACAAAAGAAAGTCATTGCCTTAATAGTTCTCCCGCACGCCAGTAAAGCTCTGTCTCCCAGCGGGGCCGGCGAGATTGTTCATTCATCGCGCTGGCCCCGCTCCGAGTCGCCGTCAAGTACCGCACATCGTTGGAGGCGGTCTCTGTTCATTGGGTCTGCTAAACCACATAGGGGGCAGCCAGGGGTTCGAAAAGATTACATTTTTTAATATAGATAATATAATAATAAGGGATACTAAATGTACATTGTAAAGAAATATATAACACTGAAAATAAAATATAAAAAATATATAAATATAAAGGAAATAAAGAAGTGAATCTCGGTCTAAGATGATCGCTGAGCCTTGTGGGGCTATTGTTACTCCACGTTCATAGCTTACCTTCAAGCTACACGCACCTGCTGAATATAGGGCTAAGTGAGTAACGTTGGTGCAGCGCTTGCTTGAAACCATCAAAGAAAATTGTCTAAGTGTTTGTCAATTGCATTAGAACAAAAAAAAAAATCGCTCTTAAATTACATTATATTTCTTTCCTGTAACATATAATTTTATTGGATCTCAACATTTTTAATAGTATACGTAAAATATATTGTTGTACTGCTTTTTAAGTTGTAAATGATTGCGCTGGCTGTTTCTTATCTTAGGTGTTCGCTCTGGATGCCAGTATGGAGCTACTTTTTCTAGAAGTAGCATGTCAGTGCAAAGCTGTCATCTGCTGCAGGGTAACGCCCTTGCAAAAAGCCCTGGTAGTGGATTTGGTCAAGAGACACAAAGGGGCTGTTACGCTGGCCATTGGGGACGGGGCCAATGACGTATCCATGATCAAAAGTAAGAATATATTTGTTATTCCCTCATTTTATTGTCTACATTATGGCTTTCTTCCATAAAGTTCATAAGTGCCTGAAAATCTCAGTAAATGTCCCATTAATAAATGTTTTTACTAATTTTGCAATTAATAAAGAAATTTATTAATGCGATGTATAAATAATGTAAGAAGATATAGAATTAATAACAGTTGCACTTCCTGAAACAATATAGTACAAGATGTTTGGTGGAGACAATCTCCCATATGTTGTTGATGTTGTTATCGTGTCCATGGATTTAAAATATTATTATCAAAGTTAGATCAAGTCAAAAGTCTTTACGATAGCGGCCGCTAGCAATGCCGACGCTTCATTATACAGGACTTAAGAGAAGTCCTGTAAGTTGGTCTCTATTGGCACCATACCCAATTGCAAAACATGGGGAGTGAGTGCTGGGCACTGTAAAATGTGCTTGGGTGTTAGGAAAGAGTTGCGGCAATTTCCGCAGGGGATGTATTCCCTGGTCTTGTCTGGGAGAATCTTCATCCCTCTGTAATGATTAGTTCTGAGTCTGCTAATAACTGATGTCAACTTCCTAGGGCAGTTGAAGTCCGTGATGAGTGGCTTCTTAAAGTTGTGAGGAATCAGTCGGCTTTTGGCAACTGCGTTAGCATCTGCAAGTGTGATGGTAGTCCTGGGTTGATCATTGTCCCCGGCTTCTTTGGCTAAAGAGTCAGTGCATTCGTTGCCCTCAATGTTGACATGTGCAGGGATCCATTGAAGATGGCATGATTTGCCTCTTCAGTGTAGAGTCTCGAACAGAACATTTATCGCAGAAGTGATGTTAGTATCTCCATTTTTGATTGCTTCCAGAGCCGAATTGCAGTCAGAAAAATCCCCCCATATAATCAAAAGGAATAATTCTATAAATTTTCAGATGCCGGCAAATAAATTGCATGAAATCGAATGTGCCTTGAGCGTAATACGAGCAAACAAGTGATTTCACATCGAAATTTATAGACTATTGTAGTTATATTTTAAACTTGAAAAGACATTTTATTTCAATCTCTTATAATCTTTTTTACGTAATTTTTGTAGTGTAACCAATAATTTTGGAAACAAAAATCATAACACATTGGAGCAAAAATTAGCTTAATCCAAAAACAGTTTGCAATAATTTTAAATAAGGTGTATGTATTTTTTGGAACCTCGTAATTATATTATTTTAATGAATATCTTTTGACCCAATCACCAAACTATCCAACAAGCCCCTTGATTAATGTATTTCATACATAAATGAATATTTTAATGAGGAATTTGTATTTTCTAATGTGTTGATATTTTTCCTCTTTGGCAGTGGCCCATATAGGCGTGGGCATCAGTGGGCAAGAGGGCATGCAGGCGGTACTAGCTAGTGACTTCTCCCTCGCTCAGTTCCGGTACCTTGAAAGGTTGCTACTTGTACACGGACGATACTCCTACTTTCGTATGAGTAAGTTCCTCAGGTACTTCTTCTACAAGAACTTCGCCTTCACACTTTGTCACTTTTGGTTTGGATTCTTCTGTGGTTTTTCTGCCCAGGTAAAGATTGTCGCGCCATTTCTTTTAAACTTATCCTTCATCTTATCCTTATCTTTTATTATGTTTCTATGAAATTTAGTAAAATAATTTAGCTGAATTAATATTTGTAAACTTTAAATATTTAAACTTTTAAAGTATTTTTAAGTTAATGCATAAATAATGGGTACAGAGTTTGAAATTCAACACAAAATTATACATACTACTGTGTCCAAAAGTAAGACTAGTTTTCAATTTAAATTTTCCGGGAATATGGTATTTCAATTTTTTTCTTTTTTAGGTTGCTGGCACTGTCCTTGGCATCCGTGTGAAATTTTACATCAAAATATTCTTTAGTGTTTAAGTTACGCTCGGCTTTCTGAGACGCTAAAACTGATTCCGCCGATTTTTGAAATGTCTAAAGCAAGTTCTTTGCTGAATTAATTCAAATTTTGTTTGCGGAAGCGTATAGAATTTGCAGAAGGTATTCAGTGAGCATTTCTATACCGGAAAGAAATGTTTTCAAGTGGTATAAACAGTTAAAAAAGGGAGAACGCGTTGAAGAAGAACAGCCCTCGGGTCGACTACCATCCTCAACCGACGAAGCTCACGTCCAAAAAATTAAAGATTTGGTGCTTGCAAACCGTCAATTTACAAATAGAGACCTTGATGATGATGTTGGAATTTCAAAATTCCATTTTAAAAGATGTCTTGGGCCTCAAACGCGTCAAATCTTGATTGGTGCCGAAAACACTGAATGCGCCAGCTCACACTGCATTGATTCTTGTGACTCTTTCGCCAAAAATGAAACCCATATTGTTCCGCAACCACCGTATTCACTTGATTTAGCATCGTGCTACTATCTGGTTATTCCTAAACTCAAAAGACCACTTTGGGGACACCGTTTTGAGTCGATTGAAGAGACATTTCAAAAATCGCCGGAATAAGTTTCTGCATCTCACAAAACCAAGTGTAACTCAAGCACTAATGAATATTTTGACATAAAATTTCACACAGATGTGTCAAGGACAGTGCCAACCACCTAAAAAAAAGAATTTAAAAAAATTGAAATACCATACGACCGAAAAATTTAAATTGAAAACTGGTCTTACTTTTTAAAATTCGACTGCAATTGTTTTAAATTTGTTAAAAATTTTTAATTTTTAATGCCTGTACAAATCGAATATGAAATAAAAATTTATGAAATGTCTTCAAGACTTTTAACAATATAAAACGTCATTCTATTGTAATGAAAATAAATGCTTGTTTTATTATTTTCTGCATAAAATTTCCTTCGAGCTTTTTTATGTAGCTTTCCAAAATAATAAATTTGAAAGAACACTGAGCACACTGGAAGCACTGGACATGAACATATATCTTTAAAAACTAGATGGAAAAGAAAGAAAAATATTTGCACTGAAATGGTCTTGCGTAATATTATTACCATTTATTAAAAGGGAATAATAAATTTTGAATTTTTAGGAATTGTTAAGAAGAAAATATGTATTGAAATTTTCTTTTTCAGACCTTATATGATCCCAACTTTATCTCTTGCTACAATGTATTCTATACATCGCTGCCAGTCTTGGCACTTGGAATCTTCGATCAGGTAAGATACATTTGACCTATATTAATTTTCGCTTTCCAGTCTCAAATGTGAATTTAAATTATAGATAATTTTTGATTCACGATTTAAATCCTTCTAATGTCTTCGTTGATCGTCGAGATCTTTTTTTTTTATTTATCTAATTTATAAAAGATTTAAATTCAATTTAAATTGATTAAAAATCTACTTTTTAAAACATTTTAAAAATATTAACACATATATAATTAATGACATAAATAAAATATTGATTACTTTACTAATTTTTCCTCTTGGTGAAGCTCGTCCAAAAAATTAAAGATTTGGTGTTTGCAAACCGTCAATTTACAAATAGAGACCTTGATGAGGATGTTGGAATTTCAAAATTCCATTTTAAAGGATGTCTTGGGCCTCGAACGCGTCAAATCTTGATTGGTGCCGAAAACACTGAATGCGCCAGCTCACACTGCATTGATTCTTGTGACTCTTTCGCTAAAAGAAACTTGATACAAGTAGATAATGCATTGTGCTCGAAAAAACATCTCTGCCTGTTTAAAAGTTAATTTAAGAAAATCGAACTATGCACTTGCACAAAACATTTTTTTATTCAATAAATATTTTCAGTTTTTTACACATTTTTAATATATGCAACATAAGTCACTACAACACTTCAAGGTTTGGATTTTTTTCCCCATCTTGAAAGAATTGAAACTTTTAATTTGAATTTATGAAATACGTTTCTAAATTTCCAATCCTAAATTTGTGACACTGACGAACTAAAAAGTCGAATTATTGTGATAATGGAGCACCATTAGACGCGCGGAAAACAGGCCAGGCATTTTTAATTAAATTCTGTGAGGCAATGAAGAATCGACAGTCTCGTACGCCACTGTAATTTGTCTCGGTGAGTTTGTTGATGCTTAATAGCAGATGTAATTTGACTTTTCAGTTACTTGAGTTTATAAATTGAAAAACTCAATTTTCCTCAAATCCGCAAAAGTTCTAACACCCTAACTTAATATCCGGAATCAAGATATAAAAATAGTCCAAAACTCGCATATTGTTACAAAATCCAAAACTCGAACCGTTACACACATTGAAGCTGTTAAGTAAACATCATAAAAAAATCTTTGCAACTTTCTTTACTTAACTTGTAAAAATCACCGAATTAAAAAAAAAACGCTGCAATTATTCACTGAATGAAAAATCGGCAAGTGCATATCTTTGTTAGTTTTTCTTAATTGAATTTTTAAGCAGAAAAAAAATATTTTTATAGCACCCTGTTTTATGTATTTGTATCAAGTTTAACAAAATGAAAAAGTTAGTAAAGTAATCAGCTTTGTATTTATACGTTTTTATATAACTTCATTAAGCAAAGATCACAGGTGTAAATTTTTAATTATTTTTTTTTTTTTTTTAGTGAATCGCTTTACGTTCGATATAAAAAAGTCAAAAAGTACGCTTTTGACATGTAAAGTAGATCATTTAAAAAAAAAATATGCAAATGCTCCTTACTATGTAAGATGTGTGTATCATGGCTGAATAACTGGAATTCATCCATGATTGTTAAGTACACTAGTCTCCATAACTTAAGAAAAATCTGAAAAACTGCTTACATTACATGAGCAAAATTGAGTTACTTTCATAAAAACTATGCATATATGCAGATGATGGCATTATTATATGCAAAGTAAAATAGAGTATGATAAACAAATTGGAAAGCCACTGTTGTTTAGCGTACACACATGGCCAAAAACAAGTTTTAAAAGTGTTTGGAATTTCTGCAAGTACAAACTATGTAGTGAAAATCGAGATAGCTATATTTACATATGAATACTCGACTTCATTTATTTGAGGAATTAGAATGGTTATCCACTAGGCGAATAGGAGCGTACCATAATCAATCCTATGTATCAAGATGGCTGAATGTGATACCTTTGGGGATCCATGAGACTGTGCAAGGCAATTCTAAGAACAGTATCACCTTCTAGAAGGTATAGCCGAGAAAGACTTAAAGCTACTAATGCCGCAGATGATGGCTATTTGCAGCTAATTGCAAAAAGGCTCAATACTTCAACACCAATTCTTTCAGATCCTATCTTGTAGAAATTGGATGACTTTTTATCCAAATCAACTTTGCATAGAAGTCTAAACAAGAAGAATTGCATGCAAGACCTCTATAATTGTATGTACCTTTCATATCACACCACCGAAGTGAAAGATTTAATTGATTAACACATATCAGTTGATTTAATTTAGCCTCTACATTACCAAGAAGCCTGCATTACCAAGGTCCAGTCCACTAGCCAAATGGCCATCAAGTCATCATTTCAGTTGGCGTAAATCGATGAAAGTGCTCCTTACTGATGAGACTAGAATTTATTTCCAATGTGGCTCAAGATGATTATTGGTCTAAAGTCAGCTGTGAGCCCTTTATTATTCCACATCCATGAAAGAGATCAATTTGGTGATCCCGATGTGTATATGTGTGTGTGCATGCGTGTGGGCGGGGGAGGGAAGCAAATATCACTTTAGAGGACCGCACTGGCCTGCAACACAAGAAACATTGTTTTGGCTCAGTTGTACAGAGACGGCACTCTTGATTCAATTGCTGGTGCAATTGTTGACTTCTCCATCATAAAAGACATTATTACATTACATAAAGGTAATCCGGTGGCCAATTAAGCTCTTTTTGGAATGATTATTGGGAAAATGTTTGAGCTGCAATAGGAATATATATTGCTGCATCTATCCCACACCTGTATTATTTTTGGTTCTTCGAACAGCCGTAACACAAATAATGGGTTTTGCTGCAATTTTTTTCATTTGTTTGTCGCTCTGCTGTCTTTTTGTGCACACATTAGGTTAATTAGACTGGGACCTACAGTTTAACGGGGATTCCAAACCAATCACAAACATCCATGCCATCGCCGGGATTCGAACCTGAAGCCTACTGTTCCAAAGGGCAGGGCGCTAGCTAATTGGTCATCAAGCTGCAATTTTGAATGCCAACGGGTTGCCATGTGAGTTAATAAGCACTACTATTTTGAGCATGAGGCATCGTTATCGTACTTGTATAGCTTTTTGAGGTGATCAACTACATCAAATTCTGTTATCAAATCTATTGAAGCTGATCGCTCATTGAACTCATATATTATTTTTTATATGTTTTTATTTAATTTTAAAACAATAATTGATTAATGTTTCTATCAAGTTTCTTTAAATTCAAATGAATACAGATTTCACATTCACAATTTTTTTCCTTACTTTTTGAAAAACCAGTGCTGATATATTGCTGTTAATTTATACTTTTTAATATGTTTCCAATAACTGATTCTGCTTCCGCTTCAGGACGTGAATGATCGGAATTCTCTGCATTACCCCAAGTTATACACGCCCGGCCATAAAAATCTTCTCTTCAACAAGAAGGAGTTCCTAAAGTCCCTGATCCAAGGCGTCGTCACCTCTTTCACCCTCTTCTTCATTTCCTACGGATCCTTTTACAACAACGTCGACGCTCACGGGTACAACATGGACGGACATCAACTCCTGGGAACGGTGGTGTCTACTCTTTTGGTGCTAGTAGTGACCGCCCAGGTAAATCTATTCCTTCTGAAAAACAAGTAATATAAAAAACAAATTTTAAAGACAATTCTATTTTTTTTTTTTTCACTATATTGCAGAAAGTCCTTTGCAAATAATTTTCATTCATTTTTTAGATATTTTTCCATCCTTTTAGATATTTTTTTTGGTGCATATTTCATTTTCACGTATAAATTATTTTATTATTAATTTTATTAATGCAAATGTTATTTTATTAAGCATTAATTTTATTATTATCATTAAAAATTTCTTGGATGTTATACTTTAATGAAATACTAATCATGTTGATAGATTAATTTTTTAACATATGTCTTGAAAGAAATTTTAAATTTTTTTTTTTTTTTTTACATCATTAATCATTCTCAGATATCGAAGGATTCTCAAAGAGTCAAGAATGTAAAATATTATTTGTTACATACTCAATGCTATTGCTTTTTTCCAATATTTTGAGATTTTCTAATAACGTTGCTTTTGAAACAGGTGGCGATGGATACCTCTTACTGGACAGTGTTCAACCACATCGTCATCTTCGGCAGTGTAGCCTTCTTCTTCGCTCTGACGCTCTTCATCAACAGCAACTTTATCGCTAGCAAGTACGTGGGGGTGTTCCGCTGGACCATGAGCTCCCCTACCTTCTGGATCATGTGTCTCCTGGTGCTCGCCATCCTGCTCATCCCCATCATCTGCGTCCGCTTCTACTGGGTGCATGTCCACCCCACCCTCTCGGACAGGGTGCGACTCAAGCAGAGGAGGATGCGAATCCAATCCGAGCCCTCCGAGCCGCAGATCGTGCTGCCGCAGATCATGAGGAGGCCCAGCCGCAGGAAGTCCATGAGGTCAGGGTACGCCTTCGCCCACCAGGAAGGATTCGGCAGGCTCATCATGAGTGGTAAGATCATGAAAAAGTCAAAGTCCAGCTCCATCGCCAATAACATGCTGCCTCCTCTACTGCCGGGAACCATCACCAATTACAGACCAACCATCAGGGTCTGAGGACACTACATCCCAGTCTCACGTTTTGAGTTTTCACAAAAATTTTGTTTTTTTCCTTTTTTGTTGTCTTTTTTTCTCCCTCGATATACTCAAGGTTCAACCTGTTCCATCTAAAAAAAAGTATGTTCGATGAAATTTCGTCTATTCCAGACCAATCATCCAGAATTCTTGGAACACAAAGTGATTTAAAGTATTTTGCTAATGTATTTTAATTAATCAGGGTTTGTACTAATCCGACCATTTGTTAATATTCTTCCGATGAAATCTTATCGATTCTTGGCCATCAACTAATGATTTGTTATCAAAGAGAAAGATTACCAGTATGCAACTTCTCAACATTATGAGTACCTTTTGTTGATTGCAGTCAATCTATGAACTACTTATAAAAGACACATCATTTGTTCGTCATATATCATCATCTAATATGTCCTTATTTGCTTCTACTTAAGTTATTCTTATAATCTGCTAAAATATCTAACTATATACCATAAATATTTATTATAATAAATATCTAATTTATGAATATAACAGGAATTGAAGATATCTCAAAGAGATATCTTAAATTTAAAACATCAGTTTTATAAATAAATTACTTCATTAATGTATTTAAATTTAAGATATGGTGTTTATTAACAATTACAATACTGTCGATTAAATAGTTGGGAAGTATGTAGTATCTCAGACAGAATACTTTTTTCCTTAATTTCTGCCAAGGTTAATTTACATATCTTGTTAATACAAATTGTTAAAAATAATAATTATTGAAAAATATTTAATATTGTTAAAAATATTTTAATAAAATATTCGCAAATCAAACTCATATAACCTCAAACTCTCCGTCGCGAAATAAAAAGCTTTCGGTTTTTTTTTTAACATATTTTTATATTTTGTAAGAGAAATTGTCAATCAAATTGGAAAAATTATTGAAATTTTAGTTTATAAATATATTTAAATTTAAAATATGGTTTTTATTAACAATCACAATACTGCCGATAAAATAATGGGAAGTATGAAGTATCTCAGGTAGAATATTTTTTTTTGTTAATTTTCTGCCAATTTTTAATTGAAATGTATTAAAAATTGTTAAAAAATGTATTTATTGAAAAACCTAAATATTTAATATTGTTAAAAAATATTTTAATAAACTATGTGCAAATCAAACTCATATAAAAAAAAACATTTTGTTGAGAAATTCTTAATCAAATTGAAAACTAATTGAATTTTTATTTATAAATTATGTTTTTCGAAATTCATTGTTAACTGGTTCTGTTAAACATATCTTGCCCTCCATGTAAGAAAGTTTTATAGTTATACATACCATGTCAGAACGTATAGTACAGAATATTGTAAAACATGTGCTTTATATTAAGTAATTTAATATACTTGTGCCTACTATTATATTTTTTGCAGTATATATTAATATTTAGAATATTTTAAGCATTTCTACAAGCTTAAAATATTTTGGAGATTAATTTTGATATGAAGCTATTCTCATAAAAAGGAATTATTTTCATGCTTGTACTGTTATGCCTTATAGAAAAATTGTTAGAAATTAGAATCTTAAAAAAAAAGTCCATTATCTACATCCATCCAAATACAAAGTGTGGAATTGGAGAAATTTTCTCCGCTTTTTAATGACAAAATGTATCGAAATTAATGTAACCTTTTATTCATTCTCCTTTAAAACAATTTATGATTAATGTACATCTGCATGTTTTGAATGCAAAACACTGTTTGTTAATCATTCAATCTACTGGTGTATGTTCCCCATATAAAATTATTTAGATTTGAGATAGAAGAATTGTTAAGCAACTTACTTATTTGACTGTCTTCATAACTTAATGTCAAGAATATTTTATTTTCATATTTAGCGAAAGACAAACAAATTGGATAATATTCTATCTAAATGTCAATCGATAATTTAGAATATATAATAGGGAAATATTTATGTATGTTAAAAAATTACTAATAAATTTTTTAAAAATTATTGATCAATATGTATTTTAATCAATTTAATTAAAATTAAATCAAGCAAAATTGTTCTAATTTAAAAATTAATTAAATTATTAATTAAGAAATTTGTTCTAATTTTAAAGAAATGGTAACTCACTCTCACAAATAAATGCGAGTCTTAAATTATTAATTTGATTAATTTGCATGCCAACATTAATTTATTCTTGATAGTTCATTTTTTAATAGGTTTTTTTAATGCTACTATTCAAAAGCTACATAGATTTAACTAAAGATTTATTATGAATTTTCATAAAATTTTATTTTCTTTAACAAGTATATCACTTGTTTACAAACGTACTTTCTACAACACAATTTTAATTTTCCAATTAAACTCGGTTTCCCTTTTAAATATTTAAAATAATTCATAATAATTCTATATATATGTATAAAATAAAACAATAATTTAATATCCTCATTTTTACTAAAATAAAAATCTAGTTTTATTAATTATCATTCGCATTTTTGAATAATTATAAAAAATTGTTGAAACAGAAAAGTTATTGTTTTTTTTCAAATTCTACTTAAAAAATTATAAAAATTTTATTTAATCATTTTTTTTTTCCCTGTATTTAGTCCTAACTTCTAAAATTTTAAATATACGCTAATGTTCTAAAAATTTAGTTTTAGATTTTAAAATCAGTCTTTAAAATTTTATCTATAAAAAATAAATATTTAAATTTAATAAGAAAATTTTACCTTATATTTCATGAATTAAATTTTTAACGCAGTTTAGTTAACTAGCAATCAGTCTTTAAAATTTAATAAAAATAATTTTAAAATCTAATAATCAGTCTTTAAAATTTTATCTATTAGAGAATACACATTTAAATTTATTAAAAAAAATTTTACCTTATATTTTATCGATTAACTTTTTAACAGAGTTTATTTAACTATCAATTCAAATAAAACTAGAACAAAAATTTTAATTTTAACAATTATTTATTATTTAAAACTTTTTACTCAATAAATTAATTCGCATTAAAGAATTTTCTTTGTAAGAAAAAAATCGTTTGGTGTGAAATTTATGTTGATTTTATCGCAAAAGATAATTAATTTTAATCAAATATTATTTTAGGTTTAAAATCAAAGAAGCTACCGATTTTATTACATAGAGCTGTTAAATAAAGTCATTTATATCCTACGAAATGGGACCAACTCAGAATTATAACATTCTGTTTTTTAACAAAAATAATAAAAAACAGTCATCTCCTGATCACGCTAACTATTTCAGGGTCGAAGAATATAGATGTATTCTTGAGAAAACTTCGTCGTCAAATTCGACTTTTGGACGAAGTTTAACATCCAACTCTTCTATCCACCTTTATAGATGTATCCAATCTACAGTATTATGTACAGTACTTTTCTTCGCATGTAATGAAGAGAGAATCTTTATCTGTATCGTGTTGTTTTAGAATATGATTTAATAGAAAAGATGGGGGAAAATGAAAACAAGCCCAAATTAAAAAATTAAAAAAAAAAATGGTAAATATATATATAGTAACTGTGTTCTGTGAATGTTGTTTGTAAAATTTAAGAGGAAAGTGTAGTTGACGCTTTCAGAGTATTTCTTTTGTACAAATTAAATTGTTTGTAGTTGTATTGTTGTATAAAAATTGTTATATGATAGTGAAATAAAGAATTATTCTATGTTGATTTGGTTTTGTTTTTTAATTTAGTGCTTGTATAAGACGGACTTATTGAATAACATTATTAAAATTATAATAAAAATATAATTTTTGAAAATTAGTCAGTGCTAAGGAATTGTTTCAAAATTGTATTTCAGCCATTACATTTTACATTTTCAATTTTTTTTTTTTTTTTTTTTTTTTGTATGCTAAAATTGACTAAAATGTATTGTAATGACTAAATGTGATGTAATTGCTACTAAAATTGACCATTTGGACCGATATTAGATCAGATTGTCCAATGTGCTTTTCAAGATTAATATTGAAATATATGTATATATATATATATATATTTGGTATCTCTATCTTGGCCCCCTTATTACATGAAGGTCAAATTTCATTTATAAAATGCCATCTTGAGCCAGATCCAGTGTTTCGTTTTAAAAAAGCGATCAAAGAGTATTGTCCACTTCTCCAAATCTAAACTGTCACAATACGGAAAAAGCAACTACATTTAAGCTTATATTTGCCTAAATTTTATGTTGCACGAATAGTAATAAACAGGTATTAAGATATATGCAAATCGATTTTATTGTCCCTTATGCCTCTTCTTTTACCAGGAGAAACAGAAAGAAAGAAACACTAACAGATCATGCTTTTCTTAAAATTAATTTACAATTATAATTTAAGAAAAATCAACTGCTTTTCTATTTCCTTCATTATCATTATCCTACAAAAAATATAGTTGGGGGACTTATTTTGCCTTTTCTGGAATTTTCAAACATATATACAGCTCTTAAAAAACATTTGAAATGTTCATTCTATAATAATATATATAATCAAAAGCAAGATATAGTAAACAAACAAAACAACCAATCAAACTGAATATTATACCATAAAAAGGAAAATATAGTTACGTGTTGTAGATGTGCCATTACAGTTGTAGATTTTTAAAAATAAACCCGAGACTTGATGGAAAGGTGGAATAAATCAAGCCGGCATTAAGGCTTTATCAAAGGCCTTTTCCTTACCTTACGTTGCCACTCAACTAATAAATTCATTGTTTTGAGCACATCCAACATTTATTCTCTGTAGCTCATTTATTAGCTCAATCAAAGCGAATTTTTTTTTATTTATTTAATGTCAAAATATAGCATGTAACTAAATTAACATGTGTTGCATACAGCACATACTACTGCATGTTTATAAATTAAAAGAAAAAGGAGTTTTAAAATGTTAATAGAACATTATAAAAGAAAATTTGCCTCGTCTTTTCTAGGTGGTGGAATTTGATATGTTTAATTTAGAATTATATTTAGTCTGTATGACTACTGCAATATCAGAAACTGTTTTTCTAGACTATGATCATAGACTACGATTCATAGAGTAGTGAATTCGTATTCTATAATAGAGTTTGTAGTTGATGAACTAGCATTTTTTTCCCTCCTGAATAGACATGCGTTTCATTAACTTTATTTACTTTACTTGTTTGAATTAAATGTTAACGTCATTTTAATTAAGCAGAAAATTATCTTAAAGATAGAAATCCACATATTAGAGAGTTTTTGCATACCGTACGTTAATTACCGTAGGACGTCCGTTAGCTTTTTCTCTCTAGCGCATGCTCATAGGAAATTATGTTTCCTATGAGCATGCGCGCTTAGGGAGAAAAAAGTTAACGGACGTCCTACGGTAACTAACGTACGGGTATGCAAAAAACTCTCTATTAACAGAAAAGAACAAAACTCTTAATTTTTGATCAGTGGTTATTAAGATTTGGAAAATAGTTAATTTCAATATGTTTTATTTCCTTTTCAAAGATTTTTTTGCCTAGATAAGTTTGTAATAATTGCAATCAGAGTCAGGGAGTCGGGACTCGAGCATTTCTGAAAGAGTCGGTATAAAAATTCCGATTCTTTTATAAGAATCTTTTTTTCTTCAATTCCTTCTATTAGCTCACACTCTCCCTATATATATCTTGTTCAAATTTCCTATCGTTCATAAAATATTTTTTATTCATCCACTCAAGTTCGAATACATTTTTTTTTTGGAACTTGTAGTAGATGACACTGGATGTTAATACAGTTTTTTCAAATATTAAATCAATAATTAAATTTAATTAATTAACTTTAGTTTTTTTTTTTTTTTTTTAGATTTAAGTTTCCTATATCTACCAATAGATGGCGCTAGATAAACTTTAAAAAATGAATGAAAATTACTTATAAAGGACTTTCTGCAATAGAGTGAAAAAAAAAAGTAGGAATTGACTTTAAATTATTTTTTTAATATTACTTGTTATTTGTTAAATTTCTGAGAATTAAAGTTAAAACTAAAGTGTTCAGAAGGCAATTCAATTGTACCTTCAGTAATACAACCACTAGTAAAGAGAGTTACTGATTTAGTAGCAAACCAAAGAAGAGTAACTGAGGCTTATCTTCGATCATCAATGAAAGAAGAATTTATAAAAGTTATTCTGTTTTTCAGAACAAATAAGAATTAATGTAACAAATATAATATCTAGGGCCTGAATGGCCAGTGGCTAGCGCTCTGGTTCTCGGTACCACAGGTTTCGGGTTCGAGTTCGGCGGTGCCATGGATGTCTGTAGTGATTCGGAATCCACTTTAAATCGTAGGTCCCGGTCCTAATAGGAACGTAGAGCGTTGCGGGGACATTGTTACTCCGCGTCCGTGGCTTATCTTCAAGTTACACGCGTCCCCTGGGTAATGCAAAGTGAGTAACGTCTGTGCAGCGCTTGCCTTAAGGCATTCAAGACCAAGCTGTCTAAGTGCTTGCCAGCTGCATTAGAAAAAAATATATATACATAGCATCTATGCGATTAAAGGTGCAATTTACTTTTTTGCTTGTCTTATACTATTCTATAATAATTTGCTACCTCTTATTTTAGTACCGTTATTTTTATAGGACATATATTTTTTTGTAAATAAGTTAGAATACAATATCTTTTAAGTGAGTGCAAATAAAATAGAAAAAAAAATACTTTTTTAATTCAAAAACTTTTTTTGCAAGATATATAAGTTTAATAAAAGTCGTTAAAATCTATATCACAAATTTTCTAAATATTAGTAAAAAGTTGTTCATAAAATTACGGTGAAGATTTAGGAGACTGTATAAAAATTAGACTCTGAACTTCGAAATTGTTTTGGTCGACTTGGCACTTGGTTACGTATACCCAGTTTTTGACACGCAATCGATTCATTTACAGTTTTAAATGCATTATTCCATGGTATCAAAGCCTAGGTATCAAATTTTCCTAATTAAATAATAATTAATGGCAATGGCAATAACATGGTTTTTGCATCTGCGAATTAAATGACAATTCCTGTATTTCAAAAATTATTTTTCCAACATAATAAAATACAGCTACTCATCATTATATTTAAGAGTTCTTATTAACTTATAATAATAATTTTTAAACTATATACTGCAGAAAATAATTTTGACCAATAGCTTGCTTATCATTGTGTGCATGTTACACTGGCATCTACTGAGAGACATCAAATTTTTGTTATATTGACAGCACATTTATTATAATCTGAATAACCACATGACGTGTTATAAATTAATGGATACTATGCCATTTCCAAATGGATACATATTACTCCTGATCTATACATTTATTAGTATAGATCAGGAGTAAATGAAATCAATGACAGACGCATAACAAGTTTCTTATATTATAAGAGCCCCATTCTAGATAAGTACACTAATTCAAATTTAATTTAATTTATTTAATATGGTATATTCTACATAAATCTTAGTGATATGTAAAATATACATACATAGGAAAAATTAAGATAAAGGAAAAACATTACTTCAATATTTTGCCGTGATAAAAAAATATAAATGAATCAATAAAAAGTAGAATATTAAACGAAATGGTCAGATAGTTCAAATTTGGCGTTTATAATTGTTCCAGCATTTCTGTGAGATTCTGGTTCATCAACTGTGAACAATATTTTGACTTGAGTAAGAAATATTTACAGCAATATATTGTGCCAAAAATTGAAATTAGACAGCAAGCTGCTTTCATTAAGTGTGAATATTTTGATTTTGGCATGAGTTTACAAAATTCAATGATTTAAGTAGATTTGTGTTGCGTTTGTCAATGCCTACTTCTTTTAATCTCTAATTACTCCAATTCCTCAGCTGCTTTTTCCAAGAAGCATTATTTCAGAAATTGGAAATTCATCCTCAATAAAATCACAAGTAAATGGGCACAAAAATATACAATTGTAAATTTAAAGCTATTCAAATCTTCCAACCTTCGTTATGAAACATGGTTGCAATTTTTTTTAATTTTCTTTTTATTCTTGTAACTTTTCATCTTTAGTAGTAATTACATTTGGTAGTAATTACATTACATTTATAATAAATTTACTATAGAAATTTATTATAAAATAACTAAGCATTTTGAACTAAAGCAGAAATTTAACTTCAAAACTAAATGCGAGTTGTAACAAATCAATAATTATTTTATTTTATCCTTACCTTGTAAGATATAGTAAGCGTTTGCAAATATAAGTTTGGAAGGAACATTAAATCAGAAAGTCGAGTTTAATTTAGCAATTATGGGTATATATATATATATGGGTATCTCAAAACTATGTTAGATTTAGGAATTCCACAAAAATTTCTCATAATATTATAATAATAATGCATCTTACAGAGTAGATTAACTAATCCAACATGGGCAAGAAATCTGAAAAAAATTCTTTTTATTCTATCTACGCATACAATCATAATGTGTCTTTCCAGTATGTGCAAATACGTATAATTGTTTCTGTACGTGCATATATCACAATTGTATTATCATCTTATAAATTAAAGTAAATGTATATTAATAAGATTCTTCAAATGGATTTAGAGATTGTTTCAGTAGAGAAACAATTGTCAAGCATCTATGTATCTCCGGGTAAGATGCATGATATTTTCTACTTTTCTAAAAAACGATTCTTCTGCCAAGCATTTCTGGTCGCGATAAGTTGAAAACCATCCTACAACATCCATAAGGAGAGATCACTGCTCATTAAAAATCGTGTCACATCCATAAGGAGAGATCACTGCTCATTAAAAATCGTGTCTCTTCAAAAATTCTTAAATTAATGAAGTATTTAGAGATTAGGGTATTGCCATTCATCTTTCTGTTCTTCAATTTTGATAAATGACGTCACTTGTTTCAAATACACATATATATTTAATGCTCAAAAATCACAATATATCTTACTTAAATTACTGCTATAAATATATACATACCTATAATTGTAGTCCAAATTTTTTTCGCAATTAATTTACTAATATGATAAAATATTATGAATATTTATCTCATGGTATGCAAAATGAGAAATAAAATAAGATGGCAACGTCATTATCATAAGGGGGAGGGGAAGAAATAACAGAGGAGGGAATGAAGTGATATGTATGGTTTTATCAAAATACCGCTATTGTTTATGTGTGCATACCTTCCTTTAGTAGTTGAAATAGTAGATAAGCATTTATGCTTTGACAATTTCTTATGTTCTTGTTACCGCTGACTTTTCTTCTGGAGAATAATTACTGTAGCTTGCGATTTTTTTTCTCTTTTGACCACATATTAATATCAATTATATGATCAATGTCAAAATCCGGATGTGTGTTGTTTTATTTGTTCTTCCTTTTATAATGTAATTTTGACCATGGCTTGTTGTGCCATGCGATGCATACTATTAACTGTTTGCACCATTCAGTTGGTAAGTTTTTTTAAAAGACAATTTTGTAATTATAATATATGTTTTATGATTAAATCGAACTTTAATAGTTTTAAATTTAAATGTTTAATTTTGCATTTTAATTTATGGTTATAATTTTTTTTTTCATTTTTGAATTATAGAAAATTGAAGTTTACAATGAAAAAATTTTTAATTTTCTTATATTTGACACCAGCAATTTTTAATATAGATGCTTAAATATGCATTGCTTAAACAATTAAATAATTTTATTATGAAAATGTAAAATTTTGTAAATTAACTGATATTTGTTCATTAAATAGAAAATAATTAAAATTAATAATTAGTAATTAATATGATTTTATTAAATTTTAATTTCAAATTTTTTGTAGAATTTTGCTGAATTTAATTATTGTATATTACACAAATTGCACTACAGTGTAACTGTGTTGTACTTTAAACAATTTCTTGTGTAGTGCTTCTTAAGAAATTGTTTTATTATTAAAATCTTTTTTGTGTGTGTATACAGGAAAAAAATGTTGAGCAAATTATTTCATTTCTATCTAAAATGAAAATGTTTTTATTATATGCATATATATCTTGATGTTCTTGATCAATATTTTATGTATTTTCATTTTAGATAGTTTTTCTTTCATAAGCTTTTATTAAGTCTTAAACTGTCATTAATCACAATTTTAAATGATATTTTTAAACATTAAATGTATAATATATGATTGTTTCAGGATGATTTAAATGTTTATCGTTCTAATTGTTTTCTGTTCATTTTTTTTTCTGTCTTGTTCAATAAAAAATAATTCAAACCACTCATTATTTGTTAAATTATTTCATTAAATATTAATTTGTTCAGTTCTTATTTTAAATAATTTGTTTTAAAATTGTTTCAGATATCCCTTATCCAACGACAAGTCTTGGATTTTTTGGGATATATGTGGACACCTATAATTGTAAACTTCATACAAATTATCATCACTATCTTAGGAATTTTTGGTGCTTATCAGTATAAAATAAAATATTTAATATGTGTAAGTATTTGGTATCTTATTTATATGATATATTAATAATATTTTTTATCATTTTATATCTCATTAATTTTTATTTTTATAGTATGTTGTTTGGACGTCGCTATGGCTAGGATGGAATATATTTGTTATTTGTGTTTATTTTGAAGCTGGTATTTTAACAAGAGTAAGTTGAAAAAAAAATATTTAAGTTTTATTTTTGCAGGTGTTTTTTTTTTTTACATAGCCTTTAAAAACTAATTTACAAACATTATCGAAATAATTTAATACTTAATATTGTGCTATTTTTTAATTTTTTTATATTCATTAATATTTAAGTAATTGATGGAGCTTATTTCAGCATAAAAGTAAAAAATCTAATCGGTTATTATTTCTGTATAAATTAAATGTCTTTAATTTTGCTTCGGCGTAACTGTGAAGAATTATTAAAATGTATTATTTCAGCATTTTGTTTTAATAATAAAAAAGTTAGGGAAATTTATATTTTATCTTGTGAATAATTATTTGAATTATATGAAATGTTTTAAAAATAAAAATCATGAATATTGTAATGAAATTTAAAGCCATATAATTGTTTGATATAAAGGTTTTCATCAAAAGTATTCACTATTACATCCATGCTTTGCCATTACTTTAAAATGTAAAAATGTTAATTAGACTAAAAATTACTTTACTAAAAAACATCGTTTTTAAATGAATATCATATCTATTTGATTTTTAAAGTTCTGTCTTGTCAAATTAATTGTGTATTATCTTAATATATAAATTTCCACTCAGTTTGTTGATTTAATTTGTTGCCAACCAACTTGTAAGTTAAGACATTCATTTTCAAATCTATAATTATATATTACACACGTACATATTAGTAGCTGGTAGAGAAAAGAGTAAGTAGTGTGAAATGTAAAAAACCATGTTTAAAAATACTAAATAAATGACATACTAAAAAAATTAGTTTAATACAATACATACTTTTATACTTGATATTACACTACTATTAACAACTAGCATAGTCTTGTATAAATTATGGAAACATAAAATATTATAAATTTTGTTATATACCTATAAATATGTATTTAAATATTGTTCCGCTAATATACATTTTTATTTTGTAGGATACTGATGTATTAAATATGGGCACTGGCAGTCAGAGTTGGTGGCTAGTGAACGGAGCTGGTTGCAAGCCTATATATAATTCCTCTTATGAGGATCCTTTTTTATTTCCCACACCCACATCTGTTGAAGGATGTGCCTTAGAATATTTTTATATTGAAGCAATACAAGCTGGTCTTCAGGGTTTCCTAGCTGTAAGTTTATTATTATTATTATTATTATTATTATTATTATTAGCTTATAAATGGCTTTATATATAAAAGTAAAATAAAAATTTTACTTATAGACATCTAAAACTGTCTTTTAGTTCATAAATATGATTAATTAGAATGTATTTTTATATAATGACATTTAATTTTACTATACACTTGATTATAATTTTAAAATATTTATTTGTAGTATTCATTTTCTTTTTAATATCATATTTAAGCAATTCTCTTTCTATGAGTACTTATAATTATTTCCATTATTTGAAGTCTTGTTTTTCTTTATTAAATTTTCAGAAAAAGTATTTGCTAATAAAGTAGTCTTTGCAAATTAAGGATTTTAGACATATAATTTTTATTTAAGCATTAATTTTCTTTGGAGAATGTTTAATGATAATTTCAAAATTTAGTTTTATTTTAATTCATTTCAATTTTTTATCTGTAACAATTAAAATATGTTAAAATATTAAAATAAAAAATAAAAAATGTAGTTTAAATTTCAAATTAGTGTAGCAACATAAACAAAAAAAAAGATAACTATTAGGTTTAATTTTATTTTAAACAAATTGTTTCAGTGGATATTGTAGATTTTGATTCACCTCATTTGAAAATAAGTTATATACAAGAAAAGAAAAAAAAAAAAAAGAATTATGAAAATTAGTTTTTTATTTTTATTATTACTTTAAAAATTGCTGAAAGAAGTCGAGTAAAAAGAAATTGTCATTTGGCATGGGGAATTTATTTTGTTGTCCAATATATTTATAGGCCTTTAAGTTAAAATCTTTAGAATTTTGTATTGTGACAATGGGAATATTTTTAATTGCCATAAAATGTAAAGTGCTAACATAATTTCTTGAATGTGTTATCTAGAAAAGATAAATTATCAATACATAAATAGTTTTTAAAAAATCAATATTTAATAAATTGTTAAGAACTTAAAACTTTTAAAAATAGAAGATGTTATAAAGAACTCCAGAAAATTGATACATTGACTAATACATCAATAACCTAATAAATTTTATAAATTGTAAAATTAACAGCTTTTTTTTATAAATAATTCAAGAATAATAAGTTTTATCTGTAACAATTAAAAATGTAATGTTATTTATGAGAGAAATACATGAAAAGGTTATTCTTTACTATATAAAGTATTAACAGGAAAAAAATGTGAAATTTGCAAAATTTATATATAAATGTCTAATATTCTTAATCTATTCTTTTTAATGATAAATTAAAATTTGACTTGTAGTGAATGGCAGCAATGTTTTAATTGATAAATCAAAAAGCAGCTCAAACAATCATTGAATTTCACTCTTTAGTTATGAATAATATTTTCATACAGGATTTTATTTTCTACATTTTATGCATTAGAATTTTGATTGAAATATATAATAATGATTATTTAATTTTATTATATTTGCATATATAAATATGTATTATCAGATTTTTTTGCTACATTTTATTTTTTAAATTATTAAGTTTTGTTTTATATTTCAATCGTTTATTCTTTTCAATCTGTATTTTAAAAAAAATGTTAAGTATCTATTTTACATTTTCTTCCAAGAGCTGTTTTATATTTCAATAGTTAGACAAATAATTTAATTAATAATTACTAATTCAAGCCAATTATAAAAAAATATTGGAATTCAAACACTTAATGTGGCTATTATTATGAATCAATTTTAAAAGTTAAAATTAAAAAAAAATATTTGTGATCAGTAAAATATTTTCATAATCAATGTGTTTTTAAATTCATGTGACGAAGGCAATTTGTACTAACCTTAATAATCTAAGTGTTATGTATGCATATATAATAATTTGAATTGTATTTTCTTCTTAATTTCTTATTTATATTCTTTGTTTAAGATTATAGGAATACTTTCTGCTTGTGGAACAATTTATGTCTTCACAACAGACGAAGATTCTTGTAAGTTTTACAAAACCAATGTTGTATCATTAAATGTTTGTTTTTTCTATCTCTTAGTTTATAAATATTTCAATTCAGAACAACAATTTTGAATTCATAAATTGGTTAAAATCTTAAACAGAAACTGGGACATTATATTTACTGTGCAGAAATTTTTACATAAATTTAATTTGCTATTTGCACAGCATGATTTATACGTTTTTTACTTTTTTTTTAAACAGAAAGCTTATTAAGATATACTTTTAAAAATTATTTTGATTTATATTTTATTGGATGTTTAAATATGATTGATGAATAATTCTTGTAACAGTGATATATTTTTCATTATAATTAAAAATATTTAATGTTTAATTTATTTAGTATTTTGTACATTCCTATTCTAACTTTTTAAAGAAGCTATGGTACGTTTTTTTTTTTTATTATCTTTGCACCATTTGTTTTCTGCATCTTTTTTGTTTTTGTTAGTTTGTTTTCTTCTTTAACCTGATATGTTTTTATCCTTCCAATATATATTTTTAATATTGCACACACATATCAGTCTTCGAGTAACACTTATCTGTTAAGGCATGAAAAATGGGTTTGCAGACTCTTAACTGCATGAATAGCAATATGGTGACCAAATTAAAATTAGAAAGATTTTATTACAACAATTTTTCACATACATAATCCATTTTTAAAAAATTTTCATTTTATTAAATATAACATCTTTCAAATTATTGAAAGTATTTAATGTGTGGCCACTTAGGAGTCTGATTTCTTTGCAGTACAAGTGGAATTTAAAATTCTTTGCATTATGAAAAACTTAAAAAATTGTATTACAAGTTGCTAGTGATGACTTCATATGACCAGATATTTTAGGTTTTTTTTTTTGATTCCTTTGTATAACATGTTAATTTCTATTTACTTTTATAAATGATTCCTATCCAATAAAAACAATCAAGCAACATTTATTTGTAATTTCAATAATTTTATACATATTGTTGATGTTTTATGATCCATCTAATTTGAAAAACATTAATTTGAGTTTCAGTTCATTAAATCAAAATAGGAAAATTCATTTAAATACACTTTGCTTCTCATCAGATAGTTTTTAGACCATTCTATTCACATTTTGATGAAATGTCAACATAAATGTGATTAAATGTTGCTCTTAAGTAAATAATTAACCTCTTTATTCATCCCATATCTTTTTTTTTTTTTAAATTGGAAGGACATTTTAAACAATGATTACTGTTATATATTTTAACTGTCTCGTTGAGCTAATATAAACTACGAAAGACTGTTGAAATGTTAGCATATTGTTAACTGAAACTATAGAGTAAAAAAAAAAAGATTAATTAATAATTAATTTTTGTTTTTTTTCTTGAAAAATATGGCTTCCATTATGAATACAATATTCCTTAAAATTCATAAATTCTTTATCTGAAATTCAGTGATACAAGAAAATATTTTAATTTAAGTTTTGAATAAGTATGCTGTTGGTCACTATGTTGTACAGAATTCCCCACTAGCATGAAGTTAATGGCACTCTCTATTTCAGTTGATTTTATTGGTGGCTTTGACTCATTGTCTACCTATCACTCACCTGCAAAGGCCTCGCAAATGTGTCTGCAGCCCATGTAGGTAAATGTCATTCCTGCAGGCAAACCGTTAACCTATATTCCATTTTTGAATGGCTGATTACTTATTTATTAATCAAAAAGTTATCTCATTTTTGAGAAATATTTCAATTAGTTTCCATGCTCTGGCTGAAAAAAAAAGTAATCAGGAAAATTTTAAGACTTGAATAAAATAAACTCTTGACGTCTCATATATAATTGGACCATTATTCTTAATCAACATATAGTTAAATCAATGTATAAAAAAAAATATATTGTTTTAATTAGTATTTAGGTTTAAATATTTCGAATATTTTTTTTCATTTATGGTTGCCTGGTGAAAAGTAAAAATTTTAACATAAACAGACATTCAAATTTGGAGCAGGTTTTTAGGTTCATCTGTATTAACTTGGCATGTTACAATTCAATTACTAATCTTAACCAATTTCTTTGCTATTCAACTACTGCTGAATGCACTAATTTAATGATCTATTCTTTAAATAAGCATGTTGTACTAAACTTGCATGACACTAGTATATATTGAACTAATATTAATTACCATAAAGTTAAATTATTCATAACTATTACTTTGTTTATACATTCATAAAATATTAATATATTTATCTAAATAAAATACTTTTAATGGAGTATTTTTTAATTACTGTTTAAATAAGCTTTTTAATAAACTGATTTATAACAATATTCAGCACACTTATTTGCAAGTGTTGTAATATTGAAAATGTATTAAATTTTAATTGTTAGAATTATTATTTTCATTATGTGTCTTTCTAATTTATTTTTCTTACTGCTTCTATAATTAATGAAAAATTTTACATTTCTTAATGTAAATCAATTCAATATTAAAATTGCTATGCTTTTAGAACAAATACATAGAGAATAATATAATTTATATATGTTTATTTTTTAACTAGATTAATATTGAATATATTCCTTTAGTATTAGTTAGTTGTAATTTTTTTTTTTCCTTTGAGTTATTATCTATGCTCAATCTTAAACAAAGATTTCTATGTAGCAATAATTCATTCTTGAGTGTAATTTTCTATTGATATAGGCTTTTTAGAGCTTTTTTTCACTTTTAGAATTTTTAAACTGAACTAATAATTTAATGCTTTGTTGAGCAGAAATATAATTTTTTTCTCAATAAACATTGTGTCATATAAGTTGATAGAGAAACTCTCATCAAAAAAACTTCTTTGCATTAATTTGTTTTTTACTGAACATATTAAAGATGTGTCTTTCAACCTTTTAATTCAATTTAGGTTCAGTGAAGCAGATCAGGAATTTACCATATAGCATTGAATATCACAATAACACAGCACCTCCTGATCTCAATTCCAATGCCTGCCAACGTCCCATGACTCCTAGAAAAGTGAAACAAAGGTCTACCCGGTCTAAGCGAGGCTCGAGGCGGCGTTATTATCAGAACCCTGTTACAAAGCTCATCAATGCTTCAAGTCAACAAAATAATTTTAATTCTGACTATTATCCAGCACAAACTAATCCTTCTTTCTCTATGTCTGAACCCCCATCAGAAAGTGGATCTAGACCGACATCTATACTTTTTCTGAATGGAAGACCTAGTCCTATTTATATGAATGAATCGGACACTGTGATCTGATGACTTGATTCATGTTCTGAAGATGAATTTTTGCTCAGGGACAGCGCCTGCCTTAATCTGGGAAGTAAAAATTAGATTCATTGCTCCTTATCAAGCACATAAGTATTTATTATTAGTGAACTTGTGAGCATGTATTTTTCCTTCCTTAATTTGTCTGGCCTATATTTTTACACAACAGTTTTCATATCAAATGCTCAAATAAATAGAAGAGGCCAGATATAATTTAAAAATTATTTCAATGTATAAAACTTTTGCTGCCAAAAACAATAAATCAAACATTTTACATTCATGGTGGAGGGAATTAAAAAAAAAGAAAATGTTAGATCAAGTTTCCCTAGATCATTATTAATTGATGTCAGTGTTGCAAAATTTCCTTTTGAAGAATGTTGTGAACTAAATACTTGTTTGATATCATTTTTATATCATTATTTAAGTATCTATAAATTTCATATTGAATTACTTTTAATAGAATATTTTATAAATTTTGTTGTGATTTTAAGAGAATATACATTTTTTTTTTTTTTTTAATTGACCAGTATTTCTTAAATGAATAAACAATGGTTGTTATTTGTGTATTTTATAGGAATTTTAGGTGCATAATTTTTTACAAAAATGTTTATCTAATTTTAATCTAAATATGTTATTATAAAATTTTTAAACTTTTTTTGAAAAATTTCTTTTAGTAAACTTTTTTTATAAATTTAATTTGAATATATAACAAAAGGTACATTCATTAAGCTGGAATATGTATTAATTAAAAAAAAAAATCTCATTTGCATTTTTATCTGTTGTATTGACAAATTTTATATTATAAATATCTGGTTATTGATAATGTATATATATTATGGCATTCCAAAAAATTTTATTAATGTATCTTTAGTATAGCTTTCATTAATTAGTAATACAAAATTTTTATGGGATTATTATTTGTAATACAAAGCTTTTCTTTTGAACTACCACCCTTATCGTAAAAATCACATTTTCATACCTGCCAACTTTCCCAATTTATTCAAAAGATTTCCGAATTTCGGCCCCTTTTCCCGAACTTTGTAGCTGTATATAAATCTTCTGAATTTTTATCAAAAATCACATTATCTTAAGAAATGAATTTGTGTACAAAAAGATGGGGAGAAGTTCAAAGAAAATTCCTAATGATGAAACGGTAAAATAATCAATCACAAATGAAAAAATAAAAAGTGATTTATAGGGATGAAAGTATCTTATGTCAAAGCTTAGCATCACATCTTTTAAATAGTACATGATGATTTATAATAAAAGAAAAGGAAATTTCGGTAATAAGTTATGGCTCGGGTGAGGTAGAAAAAAAATTACATCATTTTCCCTGGCTCGAAATTGAAACATATGCCTTACTGAAATTCACTAAATCGTTAGTTTTGTTTTGGATCTATTGCTATTTTTTGATGTGAGCATCATTTTATATTAAGTGCTAAATGAAAAAAAGTACTTTACTCAATTTAAAGAGTGTTATGTGAAGGAATTAGACCTTATACAATTAAATCTCAGGAAGGTACTTCCTTTGCTTTTTTTTATGAACTGTGGTACCAACATTAATATAACACATGGAGGAAGAGGAAATATAATTACGCATACCAAGTCTCGAAACGTGGCTAGTAAAAATAAAAGAAGTATGCTTTATTTTGCACTAGTGTTGAAGATAATAGCATTATTTGACTGAATGCCTGTTTATAGATGAACATAATTTGCCTATAGCTAGTGCCAACCATATAAATCCTTTTAAAGAAAATGTTTCCAAAATGCAAAACAGCACAGATAAAACTAAAACAACACTCATTATGAAATCAGCGACTGCTCAATTAAAGGAGCAACCATTTTCTACTTTCTCACAGATAGGAACAACTAAAATTGTATCGGGTTGTTGCTACATATTTTAACTACAACACCAAAGAAATTGCAAGCAGTTTGGTATCTCTCATGCCTTTAAAGGCTGACAGTACTAGTAGAAACATTAGTTGTAAATACATTAGAGCTAAACAAAATTCCATAGACTAACTGTATTGCCTTTGGATGTGATAATGCAAATATGATGATTGGAAGAAAAAATGGCGTAGCAGTTGTTTTTATAAGAACAAAATGAAAGTATGGGATGTGTTTGCCATTTAATTAATATTGTAGCAGATAAAGGAATTGATTCTCTACTTAATGACATTTATGATATTTTAGTGTTTTTTTTTTATGTAAAAAAGAAGCTAAAACAGAAATGAAAAATGGAAAGACATCCAAGAAAAGATAGTAGTGAAATTCAAAACATGTTAAAACAAGATGGTTATCTATGGGAAGTGTTTAAATAGGTTTTTAAGTCAAGGGAATGTTCTTTAATTTTTTTTTTTTTTTAAAGAAGATAGTTCCTTAAAAGAGGTTAATTATGTGCAAATTAGATTCCTTTATGATATCAAAGAAGTGAAAATAGATGCAAAACTTTGTGAAAATAGAGAATTTGAAGAATTCCAACTAGTTACAGCATAGACAAAAAGGGAAAATTTTCTTTGAAAGGAAATGATGTAAAATCAAAAAAAGCATTTCAAACAATGACCCAAAGGTAGAAAAGATTGCTTTAAAGAAAGTGTTAGCACAAAAAGATTTAATTTCTTTCTTCTAATCTTAAAGTCATTTGTCAATTTTTGCAGCATGCATTTTAAAAATACTTGTTTTCAACCTCAATAACAAATGCTTTTAATAAATATTTTGAGGTTCCTTGTATTAGATTTATTTCAAGAAATATTATCTAAATTCATAAAATCTGAATTCATTTGGAGTTGTTCCTGCATATTAAGTGTGGATTATTATAATTCTTCTCATTAGAAAGAAAACGAAATATTTGTTGGTTATATCGCCTAAAGGATATTATGTTTTTTAGACTCTATGTATCGCTCTTTCCTTTTTAACGAGGATATCTTCATAAGTGCTGGAGGTTTTAAATCTCAACAAGGTCTTCTCCAATGACTTTTCTAAATGTACAGTACCTTATTGAGCTTATTCTCAACAATTTTAATACTCTATGAGGGAGAATAGAAAAAGAAGAGGTCATAGATGTAATTCATAAAATTTACCTTCAGAGATTACTGATGAAAATAGAATTGACTCGCAGTAGTCTCTGGTATGAAAAATTACCAGCTCTCGGCTTCAATTGGCTGCTGTCATTCTTTCTTTGCTAATGTGAACAAATCTTCAGTGTAGTAAAGAAACACAGAATATATTATGGCTTCATTATTCAATGAAAGCCTGAAAAGTTTGATGTTCATAAAATTTTCCACCAATCAAAAGTACTTTAAAAAAAGATTTTAACGAAGAATTCTTACAAAGGACAAAAATTAGCTTTTTTTTTTGCTCAGTAAAAATTTTTCAAATATAGGGTTTCCATCAGTTTGTATTTTCGTTATTGTCATCAAAATTTTTATTATTAGTGCCATATTACTATTTCCTCCCTTAAACTGTATCAAAAACCAGTTGTTCAATTTGATATTATTAAACCACTTTTCATTTCTAAAAAATAATGCTAAACAAAACTTTTTAAGACACTAGAGATTTTTAAATGGGAAACTTTTAGCTTTGAAATTTTTTTATTAATCTAAAAGTTATGCATAATAAAGCTATGCTAGTGCATTCCAGCCCTCAGTGCAGATGTGTAAGAATATTTACCTTAATGCCAACTCATTGGTTGAATGCAAGAAGCAGCTAAGTAATTTTGATTTTTTATAAACTTTAAAATGACTGACACTCAATTTTGTAATTATGTGATAGAAAAAAATGATAAATTAAAGTAAATTTTAAAATACAATTGTGTTCTAAAAAAAATTAGCACAGCATCTTTTATTTTGTATCCATTTTATCAAATCGTTAAATTGTAAGGATTTTTTATCGGTAAAAATAAACTGTAGTACCATTCTTTCTCCATGTTTGTTTTGACGCATTTACATGTTCCATATCAAAGCATAGGAGTTATGAAAAACCTATATTATATTACATTTGTTCAAGAAAAATACATCTATAAATAACAAAAGATGTATTTTAATTATATATTTCACAAAATTCTTAATAAATGTTTAAATAGTCTTCACCAAAGTAATGCTAATATTTATATTAATAAGACCTAAAGGCAATTCTTTATTTTATTTCTTATAACTTGCTTATTTTTAGTATAGATATGCTTATTTTGTAAAATCCCCTATACTAAAAGTCCCCTGAATTTTCATTCCCCAAAGTTGGCAGCTATGCATTTTTTTTTACGGTGATAAGTATGATGAGGGGTTAATTATATTAAGTAATGTTATCTCTGTATATCAAATAACACTTAAACGAGTTTCGAATTGAAATAAATTTTCAGAAAATACATTCTTGTAATGTACGCTTTTCTTTTCAGTCTTTAGATCAATTTCCGGCAATAATTATCTGTATATCTGCATATAAAGCTTAGAGAACATTTATTGAGCTCCTTCTTTCTATGTGTATGTATATATACATACACAGAGAGAGATAAAAAAGTATATATATGATAATTGTGCCAAATGAATACATAGAAAAGTATTACAAAATCTTTTAGGGTATTATTTATTAGTTATGGTTTTAAATTTTTAAACGCATCAAATGTAAAAGCATATTTCAGGGTTCCAACAACTTTATTCATTTTGCTATCTTTTAAAATGTTGTTATGAAATCAGGCATACTGAATTATCTTTTATCTTACTGTGAAAGTATGTTACTAAGATTCTTTTCATTCACTATAAAGGCTTATTATTCATTTGCACCAAATTTTTTTGATTCACGAATTTATAATATAACGAGGTTTATTTCCATAAAATTACCTGATCTTGGTGATAACGCCATCGTAGCAACATAGGCACAAATAAACTCATTTTAGTTCAATACTAGTTCTGTACTCAATTTATGTGACATTTACACAACATATTTATTTTGGCTTGTTAAGTATACCACCATGCCAAATATTTATTTTATTAGGATTATTTTGTTTCCTTTTATAAATTATGAAGTGTTTTATGCTCTACATTTTGAAATTTCATTATTCCTTTCATTTTATTATACATTATTCATAAGTTTGTGTGTATCCTCTCGCTATTTTCTTCAAGAAATTTATTTTGCATAAATTTGCCTTAAAATTTCCATTTAAATTGTTTCCAACATTAAACGTTTTTCGTGAGATCTTTTTTTGTGCAGCTTAAAACTCTCCTTTCGCCTCCATCTTTATAATGTGTAATCTAGTACTATACTTCTGTGTACTGCAAATGCAATGCCCAAGTATATTTATTTATCTAAAATAAGATTATTTAATAATTCATTCTGTAGCAATCAACTTATAAATGACAGGATAGCTAATTTTACAATTTGACTGATTTAAAGAATCGCAACTTGTTTTTCATTTTGAAACCTAAATCCAGTGTTTTTTAATCAATTAAACCAAACCTTTAAAAAGAAAATACAAAATAGTAAGTGTATAATATTTTGAAAAAAAGAATATGCAAAATATTTTAACATGTTTTACATGATGAATGAAATTCATGCTCAATAACAAAAAAGGTATTTGGCAAAGGATATGAGTTTCTCAAATTAATAGTAATTCTCAAATAAGCTTGATTTTATAAATTGCTGTTTTCATGCAAAGCTTAAATGCTTAGCAATAGGGTTTTCACCGCTGTTTTATATACAGTCTCTCTGCGACAATATTTTCAGTTATAAAATGTCCCACTGCCCTGAGATCTCATATGCAAAAGTTTCTCTGATGCTTGTTAATACATCAGATTTAGTTTTTATATGTGTTTATTTTATTTCGTTTTATTTAGGAAATTTTATGTTGCAAAATTATAAGCTCAAAAATAATGTAATGAATTTATATGCAAGTATATCATATTGAGAGAATTTTAAGTAAAGCGTGAACTAAATTTTGCAATTATATTTTTGCAGCCTATCAAAAGTAATGTACTTTAGCTAAATTTTTATGAATGCACTTTTTAATTGACACAAATTATTTTGTAAATAAATCAAAGCTGCCAACCTCTTTCTTTCTGAAAGAATTATAACATTGGATTTGTATAAAGCTTTCTGACTACAAAAAAAAATTTTTCCTCTTACCAATTCACTTAACATCTGGTTGATATATCCTAATATAAGCAAAATGTTCAAGAATGCAACTTTTATTCAAACAGGAAAATACGATAATTATATATAATTTTATGAATCAGGTAGTCATCAGCAAAAACTTCTGAATGACCATTTCAGAAAGCACAATTGTAAGTTTAGTATTGCATTAACTCTTGTGGATCTCATAATTCATAATTATCCATGATCTTCCACAATAAGTGCTGCATTAACATTCAATAAATTTTTCAATATCTAAAGCCCTTTTGTAGATAGTTTAGTAAAATGCATTTTCAATATCATATGAGCTAAAGATTATTTAAATTCTATTTTCATACAGAATTAGATATGCATTTGTTTGTATAAATTCCTGTGTAATTACTATTTAAAGCCATATTAAATCACTGTTCATGCAAACAATATTCACATGTTATTAAAAAAGGAAATATTTCTTGTAATTTGTCTGTTTTTTCAATAACTTACAATGTAATAGTCAAACATGCCTTACAGCTAAGGCAATATCATAAATGTTTACATTACATCTAAATTATCATCATTTTCACATTTTAGAACTGTATCTATGTAGAAGTTGGAAAATCATTTTGATCCTATAGAAAAATCCTTTAATCTATGTAATTTATGACTTGGAAAAGGTGGCAATATAAAAAAACCCGCTTCCTTAATACAGATGCCCCTCCATCTCCCTTTAAATCACTTCCTGCTTCTACGCCTTTTATTTTATTTCATTTTGAATACCCTTTGATGTTTGTAGATGGACGTAAAGAAAATGGGGCCAATAATAAAACTGACATGTGGGATTCTTTTGGAGCATTTCTTCTGAAAGTTTTAAAAATATGTATATCCGGTCTTGCTGAATCTCTCTGTAACTCCTAATAGCTAGATTCATATTGGTATGAGGAGCCTGTGGGAGACTCCTCCACTCACAACCCATAGCCTGAGAAAATATGATACATCATATCCATTATATGGGCCTGAATGGACTGATGGCGCTGGCTCAGGTTTTGGTCTGTCTGGTGGTGCCATGCGGATGGCCAGGGTGTGTTCGGAATCCACTTTAAACCAGGAGGTCCCGGTCCCACTGATCAGAGCTGCCATGGGGGCAGCTGAAGACAGCCACTGACGCGGAGAGGGATAATGAAAGAAAGCGCGTTAAGGTTCAGCCCCCAGGTAATGTATCAAAGGAGGTAATG
>BPLR01019241.1:0-65384 GCA_021605095.1 Caerostris extrusa | reverse complement strand
ATATTTTCCCGTGATCTTCATTAAATGCAGGCCACATAACCCTTGCAGATCTGATATTTGACCCTTTTAAAGTGATCACTGATTTCAATAATTAATGTTTTTAACATAATGCTCAGAAATTATGTTATGGATGTGTGTGATTTTTTCCAACCTTGAAAATGAAGGCAAAGTTAATTGTTGTTATGGGTCACAGTTGGCAACAAACAGGTAGCAGACAAGCACCTTATGCAGTGTTTAATCTCGTTGTTACCTCATTTAGCCCTACCCAAGGGGAACGTGCAGCTGGAATATAGGCTACATGGGGCGCGAATACCCACACCCACACTTATATCATAATTAGCAAAAGTGGATCCTAACCACTTATAAACATGCATGACTGTGGATGCAGTTACACAAGTGATAAATAATATAAATATAAACATGATCATAAGTTGGCTAAAAATTTGCATTATCCTTAGCGATAGTATACCACAGCATATGTGCGTGAAAAACCGCGCAATATTACATCAAAATAATAATGGAAAATATCACGGATGGGTAATTTTGAAATTGACGAGAGCTGGTTAATTTAGTAGAATGTAAATTTATAATCAACATTTGCACAAAAGCGTGATCAGCATTTCGCACCAATGTAAAATTTAGGGTTAATAATAAATATTTGTATTTGCAATGGCATTATACCGGAAAAATAAAAGTTAATTTTATGCAAATCTTAAAAATGAAAATAATTAGAAAATATATTTCCTCATTATATTTTAAAAATAAATGTGGAAAAACTCTTGTGTTCCAATAGAGGAGATACAATTTTTAAAATCAAGTAAAAATACTTCCTTCATACAGGTACTACTGTAGCTGATAAAGTAAAGGTCCAATTTTCAATGAATTTCCGGGATCAGTGGAAATTTCAATTTTTCGTTGCCGCTGTTGCTTTGTTGACCTTGACATCTGAGCAAAATACTGGCGTCAAAAATAATCATTGAGTGTTTTTGAGCTTACGCTTTGGCTTCTGTGGAGACGTTAAAACCGATTCAAGCGATTTTCCTGGAAAGAGTCTGAATTAATTGGAGCAAAGAACTAGTACCCAGGAAACCTTATACACATTGCAGAAGGTATTCTCGGTGAGCATTCCTATATCGGAAAGAAATGTTTAATGCATTTTGATAATGCATGTTTCTGTTTAATCTCTTGTCTCGTCATTCTCTTTTTACATCATGATTAGCAGAGATAAATTTCGGAAAAGACGAAATTAACAACCATATGCAAATAGAAGAACTCCTTTAAAAGCTTAATCATTTCATTGAAAATGTCTTAAACAGTGAAAAATACTAAGAACTGTTGCAGTCAACATTACTCTTGTACTTTATGCCGAGTAATTAATACAAGAGCTTGTATATCATCACCTCCTCATTTGTTTTTAGGTCTCTATGAGTCCGCAGAGGTCTTCTAAATGAACTCTGCCATCTTGTCTTAGCAAGGTATTGAGAATTGGTTCCCCAAACATATTGGCAGAGTTTTTACGAAATAGTTTAGTGAAAAGGAATCTCTCATTCAGAAAGTTTGCGTGACTTAGCGTTGTGTATTTTTAAATCAAAATTCTTTCTGCAGGCCTCCAAATGGTATACAATAATGAAGAAAGTGAAATCGTTGATTTTCTAATTATGTTGTTTTTATACATGAAACCTATTAGTATATATTTACCTGGCTAATCAGTAAATACTATAAAGCATAACACAATGCAATAATAAACTAACTCATGCCAACAGCATAACAATAATAAATTAATAAGTCTAAAGCATTTTGTACTGAAATTTACTTCAATATTAAATTTTTTATTTACACTCAAACTAAAAGCATCGTGCCGGGCACAAATTATTATATATATAGTATGTTATTCAATCCTATCGATAACGATGCAAAATTTCACGAGTAACTAAGTTAAAATATTATATATACACGACACAACTCATGTTAAAAAGTAAAAATCTTGCTACATAATTTTAAAAGATAAATTACCAACCTTTCGTAGGAAAAGTATGTCCAGTTTTTCAAACTGAAGAAACGATGGAACTTATTTTTGCATTTTACTAGATAAATAATAGAAAAATGCCTTTAGCAACCTTTTAAGGTGATAGACACCCAGAATTTGGATTAAATTTAAATAAACAATTAATGACAAATTTAATTTACTTGTATAGTCAAATCATCTTTCTGTGACTTAATTTATTTTACTATTTTAGATCCACAAATTAATAAATGTTTTTGTAAAATATTTCCGGTACTTTACGGAAATGATACATTATTCCGACAAACCATTTTTTTATAGCTCTGTAGCAAGATATGCAATATCTTTGTAATAAGCATCACCAATAACTTTTATAAACATTTGATGGATTTTCAACCATGTTGGTTATTGACAAACCCAAACCAAAGTTTGATTTTGATTTAAAAGTACATTTCTTTACCAAGATCATTTTTAATAAAAATTCATGAGGAGCACTCTCATTTGTTTTCTATCAGATATAATATGCAATTGTATTAATTGACTTAAGTGCAGCCAAGGTATTTATCACCAGGTTTACAAATGTAAGCACATATTGCAATACAAGGTTTGCAGAGGACCTATATCTGACTGGCGGTATACAGGTACCCATTGCCAAAGGTTTGGCAGAGGATTATATCCGACATCAAGGCGTCTGCCAAGGTATTCAATACAAGCTTTGCAGAGATTAAGAGCCTCGACTTTTGCTGCGTACAAGGACTCACACAAGGTCTTGCAGAGTAAACATTTATTATTAGATTATTCTTAAAATCTGAAAAAAATAAAATTTATTTAAAGTAAAACATTTTACAAAAAGCAAAATAGAAGCACATTAATAATTTAAGAAATCATATATAATTTATCATCATGATAATGTTTGTTAAACTAAATGAAATGAATTATTATATAAACCAAACATTATCTTTAATTTCAAAATATAATATAACTGTTATCTATGTTAAATAAGAATTTATTCATAATAACTTATTTTCAAAAGTTTCGACATCTTCAATAATAATGAAAAAACCATTTTTTACTGAATAGCATAAACGACATAATTTACTTTATTTAATGGATTGCAAATTAAAATGTCTAGATTTCGCTATTTAAAATTCTGAGTTGCAATGAAATATTTATTGCTTCACAAAAGAATTTCAAATGATGTAAAGAATGAAGTAAAACACTTAACCTACGTAATTAAATATATTTAGGCATTTTTATACTTTTAGGTTGCACTCATGAATACTTAAATTTAACAACTTTAATAAAATATTGACAAATTGTAATTCAGTGAATATCTTACAGAAATTTCTGAAAAGTATTTTATCTGCATCTATAAACCTTTAATGGTAACTTTTATGTATAGTATGCCAGTAACTCTGCAAATAAAACATAATTTGCAAATAACTTTGTATAAATAAATATAAATCCTTTAAAAAAACATGCATTTCTATTATGCTACAGAACAAATAAAATAAATACCTAAAAATTTTTTAATTTTAACTTAACTCATGTTTGTATAACTATTTAAAAAAATACAGAAGTTACCATCCATTGTCAGAAATTGTAGGAATAGATTAAAACACTCATTAAATAGTGAAAAAAATGCAATTACTGAAATAATTACTCATAACTTTATGTCATTTTGTTTGTAATCCAAAACAGAATATAAAAGACTTTTCTTGAAACTTTAAAAGAACACTTTATTACCGAAATATAATTTTCGGCTATCCTAAAAGAAAATTTTTTATTCATTCACAAAAGCTGACTCATTCTATTCTTAAGGGCTTCAGACCACTTTTTGGTGATTTTTTGGTTTTTACTTTCTGCTGGCATTTTGCCCAGGCACAAGAATTGAATTTAATTTTAAAAATGAAGAGGAAACCTTAAGTAAAGCTAGTAGTCTCAATACCTTCAGCTAATACGTTGGCTTCTGTAAAACCGAGTTAATCCAAGCGTACCAAATAAGCTATTTGGTGTCTTTTTCTTTTAGGTTGAAAGTTTTATGGTTACTGTGGATAAAAATAAATAAAAGTGCCAGACCTATACGAAGCAGACCCACGAACAAAGAAACATGCATCAAATCTGGGATGTTTTTAAGTGCATGCAAGCGGAGTTTTGCAGATAAAATAAATTTATTTGTTGGGTCCGTTCGCCATTTCTTGAAAAACTCCATAACACACACTTATGCTGTGTATCAATGAATCAAAGTTTCGGTTTTCTGAAATTTCCAAAAGTGAATGTACAGTAAGGTTACATGAAGAATATTTTTGCTGTAAATAAATATAACAAGTAAGTATTTGTTTTAGTCATGAAGTATACATTTTAGGCAAATTCAATCGCAACAAAATATTCAAATAGATTCTACCTATAAACATATTAAATCTTTGGTTCAAAATTGCATAAGTTCAAAAGCATGCCTTAAGTACAGACTTGAATTTATTGATTAAAAAATTCTTATTCTAACTTGATTTTAAAAGTAATTTTATTCTGCTTAACTAATTTATTTTATTTATTATCTGAAATAGTTGTTATTTTTTTAAATTTGAAAATGCTTTTGTATTCTAATGGGGTAGTTTATTAAAATAATAAAAGAAACACCTGCTTCAAATATATGCTTATTCTAGTACTAATAAAATTATAAATTTAAATATTGGAAAAAAGATTTCATGTATAATTCATGAATAACAAACAAATGGTTCCTTGTTTAAAACATTTATTATATTTAAGGTTCAATCAATGATATTTTCTAATTTCAAATGAAACACTACAGATTTTCAAATACTTATATTGCACTTAATCTAAGAGCAGTCCAATTTAGTCTAACTGGTTACAGGCAGTTTCTAAAAAATAATGCTTTATTTACAAGGAATTTAATGTTAGCTTTAATTAAACTAAAAAATATGTTACAGTCCAACTTAAATGTTTTTTAATTATATATTTTTAAATTTTGTGTCCATATTTGGGGGATTAAATACAATTTAATTTATCTATAATATTATGAAGATCAGTAGTATATGTCAATCACTTTTTGAAATAAACCGAAATGAAAAAAATTTAAGTTAAAGATCTAAGTAAGATAAGTATAAGATATTCTATAATATACTGAAAAAATTAATAATTATATATATTCTCTACACACATTTTCTTATTTACAATTTATTTATTTTTTGTTAATGACTAGCCTTTTTAAAATTTCCAAACGTAATTTATCCCTAACGTGACAGGTATTTCTGTCACAACAGATTAGATGTCAGTCACGATGCATCAGTTATTCAACTGCAATACACCCAATTGTACCAACGCAATGTATAACAAACATCTTCAATATGAAGAACAACTTAAAAATCCAACTCTTCAAATCCAAGAAAGAGATATTTCAACACACAAATATGTTTAGACATGAGACATACTATCTTTCAGCAGGATTTCTTTTTATATTTCGAAATAAACACTTCCAATTTAGAAGCCAAACATTTTTACCTCTTCAGGACTCGAAGTGCAGATGGTTAAACTATTAATATTAAATAAAAATTAATAATTTACTATTGAATGTATGTATGCAATTCTCCATCTTAGGGCCACTAATAATGTGTTTTGACGTGGATATTTCTTTTACTTTTAGATAAATTAAAGAGGAGAACTACTAGACCAAGCTATTCAAAACATCTGTCATAAATCTGTCACCACATCACGAGCAAAACTTTTGAGGAAGTCAGATTATGTCTGGACTCCACAAGAATCTAGAAGATAATGTTTTGAGCAGATGTCGAGTTAGCCTGGGAAAAGGAAATCGATATTGACAGCTACATTTGCAGAATAATAATCGCCTCTTTGGCTAGTCCATATGCTTATCTGAATACAAAAAAATATGCTGCCATAACAATGTACTATTGGTTATTCATTATACATGATCTCAGTATTTACCACCTATTATTAGCACAATGCGACCTGTTGTCAATTAGGATAATATATTAAAGGCTTATTCCTAGAACATAACTACAGGTGTTCTAATAATTTATTACGAATTTTGTTGAATACTTTTGTTCGTGTTTTTTGTTGTAAACTTTTGTTGAATTGTCCTTTTATTCGTGTTTTATAAAAATTATAGTGTTATCTTGTTAAGATAAAAAGTTTGAATAAGCATATTAACTGTAATTTATAAAATACTAATATTATTTTTAAACAACGCATGTTTTATAACTGGTAGTGTATTGAATCATTAAATTATTTTATTTCTGTAATAGCAGCATGTGTATAAATCTTAAGCAATATATAAAAACTGGTGCATGACAAAGTAATGTGACTATATTATTAATAGGAAATAATGCATTTTCAAAAGATTTGTTTATGCTGTTTACGATTAATATGCTAGGCTTTTAAGATTATAGCTCTTTTTCTATTCTAAGAGTTTTTTTTTCTATTCTCTATTTTTGGTTTTCTTTTCGTGTTTTACTTTCGAATTGTATTTCAATTTTTATAATATGCTTTAAATTAATATCCTTCTTGGTGATATTTTGACATCAATTTCCACTTTTTTAATAAAAATGTTCAAAAATAACTTTTTATGCATATTTTCCTTAAAAAATTTGAAAAAAAAAGATTGTTTTGCTACTAATTTTGATGCCGTTTTAACCAAGGAGATTTATATCACTTTTGACAGCGACTTTAATTAATTATATTGGTTGTATCTCACAGAAAATTGTAAAAAAGTAGTGCTTTATTAAGCGGGATAGAGTACGCAATATTTGCAAACTATTTCATTCAGCCAGTTTTCCAAATATTGAAAAAGAAATTTTGTAATCAGTGAGATTCAATATTTTTGCAAATAGAGAGATTCAATAATTTTTGCAAATAGAGAGATTCAAGAATTTGGCAAATAAGAAATGTAAGAACTTTGCGAGATGAAAACAGATCCATCCCTTTGATCATCAAACTTTTCTAAAAATTTTTTAATTTATACCAACAACTATTTCACAATAAAAATTATAACTACAAGTAAAATATGGTATTGGTTTATATGATGGATTAAAAATGGGTGCCTATTATGAAATTATATATATTGTCTTTTTAATGTTACAGTTGAAAACAATTCTGAATTTAGCCAAATTAAACAGTACCCTCACAATTATGTCTTATATTTTTTCAACCTTTCATCAACCTCAACCGACGAAGTTCAAGTCCAAAAATTAAAGATTTGGTGTTTGCAAACCGTCGATTTACAATTAGAGACTTTGCTGATGATGTTTGAATTTCAAAAGGATTCAATTTTTGATTTTTACTGAAAACACTGAACGCGAAAGCTCACACTGCATTGATTCTTCGTGACTCTTTCGCAAAAAATGAAGCCCATATCGTTCCACAACCACCGTATTCCTACTGTGCGACTTCTGGCTATTCCTAACCTCAAATGATCATCACTCCGGGATCCCGTTTTGAGTCGATTGAAGATATTCAACGTAAATCGCCGAGTGCTTTGAAGGCCATCCCTGCCGATGACTTTTTAGCATGCATTGACGATTGGAAAAAATGTTGGCATAAGTGCATTGTGTCCGGAGGGAATCATTTGAAGGCGATGATATAATTTGGAAAAAAAAAATAAAAATATTTGTAAAAAAAATAATTGATCTTAGTTTTTGGTACAGTAGTATACTTAAAATATTTCATAGCAGCCGGAATGCGAATTTTTTCATTCACGAAATATGAATATGAAATCAACTTGGGGAAATGTAGTACGTACAAAAGAAGCCAAACATATGTATGAAATGAAATACGGAAGCAGGAAAAACCGAATGATAAAAATATCATTTGAAAACACACGCAAAAACATGACTCCTGCATACATCAAAAGAAAATATATCTCTGATAGACGAATAACAAGGATGTATATATAGATGTAATACGAATATAATATATAATAAACTAATACATAAATAAAAGGTAAAAGAAATCCACATGAAAATTTAATCTATATATTTAAAAATCTTACGAACCATATTATATATATTATATACTACTGTGTCCGAAAAGTAAGACCAATTAATTTTTTAAAAACTCTTCATTTATTCTTCAAAATTTATTTCATCACCTTCACAGTAATTTTCTCAGGACACAATGCACTTATGCCAAAAAATTTTCCAATTTTGAATGCATGTTAAAAAGTCATCAGCAGGGATGACCTATAAAGCACGCGGCGATTCACGTTGAATCTCTTCGAACGAATGAAGCACGAAGAAGTCGCACGATGTGAATACGATGGTTGTGGAATGATATGGGTTTCATTTTTTTTTGTGAAACAATCACGAAGAATCAACGCAGTGTGAGCTGGCGCATTCAGTGTTTTCGGTACCAATCGAGATTTGAAGCGTTTGAGACCCAAAATGGAATTTGCCGATACTTTTCAAATTCCGACATCATATGCAAGGTCTCAAATTATAAAATCGACGATTTGCAAGTACCAAATATTTAATTTTATGGACGTGTCTGCCGTCGGTTGAGGTTGATGGTCGACAGAGCGCTCTTCGACTTCAACGCGTTCTCTGCCTTCTTTGAATTGATTATATCAGCAAACAAAATTCAATGCAAGTTCTATGCTTAATTAATTCCGACATTTCAATACTCACCGCAATCAGTTTTAGCGTCTCACAAAACCAAGCGTAACTCAAACACTAATGAATATTTTGACGTAAATTTGACTCAGATGTCACGGACAGTGCCAGCAACCCTAAAAAAATTCAAATTCCATAAGCCAGGAATTTGAAATTGAAAATTGGTCTTACGTTTTGGACACAGTAGTAAATGACAATAAAATTCACAATAATCACTTGATCATTAAGTTATGTTTATTATGGATATTTTGTATGTTATTTATTGCATAAATGAAAATTGAAACTTCACGAATAATGATGTTATAAAAACGAGGAGAATATGCTAAATGAAATGCCTAACTAAAAATATTATTGTTGTTAAAAAATTAAATACTATTGAAGGAATATATATTATCACCACTATTGAAGGGATATATTTATTAATAATTTATTAGAGATTCTAATTATTTTCCTTCGTAAAAACGAAAATTGCATGATCATTTCATTCATATTTTAGTAAGGATGTATAGTTAATCTTCTACTAGTATGGAAGGTCAAATATTTGTTATTGGTCTAGTCATTCTATCAACAACACTTCTGATTGGTTGAATTACGTCCGACTTAAAGCGAACTTATCGGTAGATATTCCATCAGGAATTATTGAAATAACTAATATTACATTGTTCTGAAAAGGTACAATAAAAAACGTAAATGTCTTTCTTGAAACTAAAAATACCTGATTTAAATAATCTTGTTTTTCTTAACAAACTTTGACAACAGAAATATTTTATAAATAATTCATTTATGCTACTTATAATAACATAATTCTTTGCAAACACGTTTGTTGGTTTGCTAAAATTTTTCAAAAACACTCATTGAATCTCTCGTTTCATCAATAAATTTGGATATAAGTACATATAGGGAACCGTCATATTTATAGAGTGACCTAAATACCCAAAATAAAATAATTATACAAGTAAGATAGAGTTATTAAGAATATGTGGGGTAAAAGTTAAAATTTGTTTAACTTTTTGATGAATTATCCATAAAGTGATAATTTTGTATACCTTTCTGTTTATATGTTGTACATTGATGAACCTGTTGTTGTATTGTTCTGGCACCAATGATAAAAGCAAGAACTTCTGGATACCTTTCAGCTGCCTGAATTTGAATTTGGAATAAATCCTAGAAAACTGCCGCCATTCATCATGCCAATAAATTTGTTGGACGAAGTACCTACAGTGAACCTATATACCCACAATGAACCTAATACTTATAGTGGACTGTACCTATAGTAAACTAAAACTATCATAAACAACAAGAAACTATACTTTACAAGAAAGATAGAGAAAAAAACTATAAAAGAAAGATAGAGTGGTGGCACTTATTAATGTTGAATTTGGCTACAAATGAAATGGAGTCTTCAGGTGTCTGAAAGTTACAACTGCAACGCACACCAACAACAAGTTTTGAACCATGTATGCTAAACTAAGTGAATTATCATCAGGCCAGGACTCTGCTACTTTCTACGTCGCAGAATTAAAAATTTCTAGAAAATTACGTATGCAGTTGATTCAGCTATTTTGATGTATTCTGTAAAGTGCATGCCAATTTTTATTCTTTTCAGAAAGTTACCTTAGTATGATTTTGTATCCAAAAAAGCACATCTTTAAAAAAATTAATTAAAGCTTAATTTAAGATTCTAAAACTTAATTTAAAAAACAAAAAAAATCTGTATTTAAAATGTTTTGGAGAATATATTATAATTATTCAATTATTTCAATTTTTTAACCTTCTTGGCAAAAAGAATGAAGACGTCAGCATGTTACATTATTCGGGCAGAATACGGCAAAATTCGAGTTTCGTTAACTAGATGATCGATTTTTAGTGAAAAGTCTGTATTTCATTTCTGATTTACTGGTTAAAACCATGGTTGTCAAAAAGAGAACATATATCAAAGCCTTATCTTTTACATTTTAACTAGTTCTCTACTTTTTTTGCACCGTGAACAATAAAACATTATTTTTTATTTCCTTTACAATAGAACAATATTCACATTTAATACAATTCTCTTATTGAATAAATATAATACAATAGAATCAAAATTATCCAAGCCGTGCTAAATCGAGTCTTTGCTTTAATCGAATAAGTGTAAAAAATAACAATAATAAAATTATGGCCTCTTTTTCCATTTTAGCAGAAAAATTTTAGAATTTCTCTTTCGTTTTCTATTATAATGTTAAGAACTGCATATTCATTTAGAAAGAGGGGAGTAGCAATTTTTGAAATAAAAATTTAAAAAATTAAATCCACAACTCTACACAAATCCTTGTGGAAGATTAAGGCACCAAAGCTGCCAAATGAAGCTAGGGCTGGCAAATTTTTGTTGGGGCCTGTATGACTGTCTAGCGCTCTGGGGCTCGTTGCCATAGATTTTGGCTCCAGTGCCGGTGTGCCATGAATGTTTGTAGTGGTTCGAAAATCCACTTTAAGCCGTAGATCTTGGTCTCATATGACTGTAGAGCGTCACGGAGCTAAGTCAGACTTCTGCCTAAGGATGCTCCGTCACAACAGAAGCTGCCCCTTTTTTCCCTTCAACGATGAGTCCAATCTGTTTTGTAGGCTTGGTCTAGATATCTACCAAGTGGGATAAGAAGCATCCGCAACAATTTTTTGTGGAGTCTGACACAAAGACTTCCCTGATTATAAAACCGTTGCTGAACATGAACAATACAGATAACATGGTTGCAGGAAAACTACGAACAATAGAGAAGTTAGGATGAAAATAGTGTTTATCAGAACCTAATGGCACATTTCGATTGAAAAACAATTGGATACATAAATCAACAAGATTAGTATACATTTATCATCTGATGACACTTATAACATTGCAGCAAAAAAAACGCTTAACAACCCACATAAAAAAATATCAAAGTCTAATAAATAAATTAATATATCTAAATAATAATATCTAAAAAAATTCAAATATTCTTAACTTAAATCATGTTTGTATAAACATTTTTTTAATTGAAGTTTGAATAAAAGTTAGAATATAAAAGTAGAAATAGATCAAAACCCTCCTTAAATAGTGAAAAATTCAATTACGAAAATAATTACTCATAACTTTTATGACATTTTGTTTGTTGCAATTTAATACAGAATATAAAAGACTTTTCTTGAAACTTTACAAGGACACTTTATTACCGAAATATAATTTTCGGCTATCCTGAAAAGAAAATTTTTTATTCATTCACAAAAGCTGACTCATTCTATTCTTAAGGGCTTCAGACCACTTTCGGTGTTTTTTTGGTTTTTACTTTCTGCTGGCATTTTGCCCAGGCACAAGAATTGAATTTAATGTTAAAAATGAAGAGGAAACCTTAAGTAAAGCTAGTAGTCTCAATACCTTCAGCTAATACGTTGGCTTCTGTAAAAACGAGTTAATCCAAGCGTACCAAATAAGCTATTTGGTGTATTTTTCTTTTAGGTTGAAAGTTTATGGTTACTGTGGATAAAAGAAATAAAAGTGCAAGACCTTTAGGAAGCAGGCCCACGAACAAAGAAACATGCATCAAATCTGGGATGTTTTTAAGTGCATGCAAGCGGAGTTTTGCAGATAAAATAAATTTATTTGTTGGGTCTGGGTTCGCCATTTCTTGAAAAACTCCATAACACACGCTTATGTTGTGTATCAATAAATCAATTTTTCGGTTTCCTGAAATTTTCAAAAGTGAATGGACAGTAAGGTAACATGAACAAGATTTTTTTGCTGTAAATTACAATTGTACAATCATTTGTTTCTAGTCGTAAAGTATAATTTTTAGGCAAATTCAATCACAATAAAATATTCAAATAGATTGTACCGATAAAAATTAAACATCTTTAGTTCAAATTTGCATTAAAATCGCGTGCCTAAGTACAGAGTTTGGATTTATTTTGAATTTATTGATTAAAAAAAAATTATCTATCTAACTGGATTTAAAAGTAGTTTTCTTCTGTTTAACAAATAATTTATTTTAGTTATCTGAAATAGCTGTTATTTTTGTTTAAATTTAAAACTGCTTTTGTATTCTAAGGGGATAGTTTTTGTAAAATAATAAAAGAAACATCTGGTTCATATCTGCTTATTCTAGTACTAAAAAAATTATAAAAGTGAAGTATTGGAAAAAAGATTCATGCATAATTAATGAGTTACAAATGAATGTTACCTTGAATGAACCTTGTTTAAAACATTTATTATATTTAAACTTGAACCAATGACGTTTTCAAATTTTAGATGAAACATTATAGATTTTTAAATACTTATATTGTACTTGATCTAAAAGCACTCCAATTTAATCTAACTGGTTACAGACAGTTTCTAAAAAATAATGCTTTATTTACAAGGAATTTAATGTTAGTTTTAATTAAACCAAAAAAAAATATGTAACAGTCTAATTTAAATTTTGTTGATTATATATTTTTAAATTTTGTGGCCATAATTGGGGGATTAAATACAATTTAATTGATCTATAATATTATGAAGATCAGTAGTATATGTCAAGCACTTTTGTAATAAGCCGAAATGAAAATGATTGAAGTTATAGATCTAAGTAAGATAAGTATAATATATTCTATAATATACTGAAAAAATTAACAATTATGTATATTCTTTGAACACATTTTATTTACAATTCATTTTTATTTTGTTAATGACTAGGCTTTTAAAATTTCCAAACGTAATTTTAATAATATGACAAAAATATAAACAGATTGGACATCAGTCATGATACATTACAATGATCCAACTGCACCACACCGAATTATACCACATAAAGTTTAACAAAAACCGTCAATATGAACAGCTCCTTACAAATCCAACTTTTTCAAATAAAGAAAGATATATTTCAGAACACAGATCTGTCTAGACATTAGGCATAATATCTTTCAGCAAGATTTCTTTATTTCTTTTTTTATATTTCGAAATGAACACTTCCAATTTAGAAGCCAAACACTTTTACCACTTCAGGACTCCAAACAATGATGTTAAAGTATTAATATTAAATAAAAATTAATAAATTAATTTTGAATGTATATATGCAATTGACCATATTTAAGCCACTAAATACGTTTTGACGTGAATATTTCTTGTACTTTTTAGATAGAGTAAAGAGGAAAAACTACTAGACCAAGCTATTGAAAGCACCTGACATAAATCTGTCACATCACGAGCAAAACTTTTGGGGAAGCCAAATTATGTCCACAAGAATCTAGAAGATAATGTTTTGAGCAGATGCCGAGTTAGCCTGGGAAAAGGAAATCGATATTGACAGCTACATTTGCAGAATAATAATCACCTCTTGTCTAGTCCATATGCTTATCTGAATACAATAAATAGGCTGCCATAACAATGTACTATTGGTTATTCATTATACATGATCTCAGTATTTGCTACCTATTATTAGCACAATACGATATGTTGTCAATTATGATAATATATTAAAGACTTATTTACAGAATTTAACTACAGGTGTGCTAATAATTTATTGTGAATTGCCCTTTTTATTCGAGATTTATAATAATTTTAATGCTGTCTTGTTAAACTAAAAAGTTTGAATAAGTATGTTAACAATCATTTATAAAGTATTAATATTATTTTAAAGAAATGTATTCTACACAATTAGTAGTATGAAATCTGTAAATATTTCTACTTTTGTAACGGCAGTTTCTGTATAAATCTGTTGTTTTTCTGATGCAGCTGGCAATACAGACAGTTAATCTTTATGCCGTAAGCAAGGGCTGCACTGCTGATACTCATTTTAGCACTACCCAGGGTGCACTTGTAGCTTGAAGATGTGCTACGGACGGGAGTAACATTACCCCCACAACGCCCACTACCCCCACAACAGTATGATATATGATGGATTAAAAATGGGTTCTTATTATGAAATTTTAGATTGTCCTTTTAATGTTACAGCTGGAAAATAAATCGAAGTTAGCCGAATTAAATAGTACCTTTACAATTATTTCTTATATTTTATACATGATCTTGAGTATACCCATGCCGTGTTATAATGCCCTTTTGTGATCGATATTGACCTCTTTAGTGATCACTTATTTCAATAATTAGCTGTTTTTAAATACAATTAACAAATAAATTAATTAATAAATATAAAATTTATAAATGTGTGAGTTTTTCCAACTTTTTGAAAATGACGGTCAATTGTTGTTATAATGCTGCTAGCAGTTAATTTTTATGCCATATGAAAGGGCTACACTACTGTTACTCATTTAGCACTTATCAAGGGGCTAGTGTAGCTTGAAGATATGCTACGGACGGGAGTAACATTACCCCACAACGCTCTACGATCCTATTAGACCGGGACATACTGTTTAAAGTGGATTCTGAACCACTACAAACATCCATGATACCGCCGGATGCATAATAAGCAAAAAATAATATAAACATGCATCATAAGTTAATAAAAATATGCATTTTCATTATAAATAATATAAATTCAGAAATAAAACACTTCAAAAAATACTACATCAAAAATTAATAATGGAAAGTATCACTGAGTAATGGCGTAACTGAAATTTATAAGAGCTACTTTTGGTTAATTTAGTAGAGTAAATTTACAAAAAAATTTATAATCAATATTTGTATAATGCGTTAACGATCAGTGTTTGCATTAGTAAACAATGTGAATGTTAATATAAATATTTGTTGTATTTGCAGCGGAATTATACCAGAAAAATAAAAAGTTAATTTTATGTAAACTCTTAAAATAATTATAAATATTTAATTCTCTATGAAAAAAAAAATAAATTCAAAAATCTTGTGCTCCATTATAGACAGATAATTCATTTAAAAACAAGCAAAAAATGATTCATACAGGTACTAATATGTTCAAAAAGTAAAAACAATTTTTCAATTTAAAATTTCCTTGGCTTATGGAATTTCAATTTTTTTTTATCTTTTTTAGGTTGCTGGCATTATCTTGACATCTGTGTGAAATTTGACGTAAAAATATTTATTATTGATTCAGTTACGCTGGGCTTTGTGAGACGCTGATTCCGGCGAGTTTTGAAATGTCTGAATTAATTGAGAAATTGCGGACACATATAGAATGTTTCAGAAGGTATTTGATGAGCATTCCTATCTCGGAAAGGAATGTTTAGAAGTGATATAAACAGTTCAAAGAAGGCAGAGAACGCGTTGAGGAAGAAGAGCCCTTTGTCCGACCATCAACCTCAACCAACGAAGTTCACGTCCAAAAATTAAATATTTCGTGCTTGCAAACCATCAATTTACAATTACAGACCTGCTGATGATGTTGAATTTCAAAAGGATTCAATTCCATTTTGGGCTTCAAACGTGTCAAATCTCGAATGGTACCGAAAAACACTGAATGCGCAGCTCCCACTGCATTGATTCTTCGGACTTTTTCGTCAAAAGTGAAGCCCATAATGCTCCACAACCACCGTATTCTCACCGTGCGATTTCTGGCTATTCCCTAAGTTCAAAAGCCCATTCCGGGGACACCATTTTGAGTGGATTGAAGAGCGCTTTGAAGACTATTCCTGCCGATGACTTTTTAGCCTGCATTGAGGACTGGAAAAAATGTTGACCTAAGGGCATTGTGTCCGGAGGGGATTACATTGAAGGCGATTAAATAAATTTAGAAGAATAAATAAAGAGTTTAAAAAATTAATCTTAATTTTTGGGCACAGTAGCATACTTAAAATATTTCATTGAAGCCGGAATGCGGCAAAATATGAATATGAAATTCATCATGGGAAATGTAGTATGTACAAAAGAAGTCAAACATATGTATGAAATGAAATACGGACGCAGAAAAATCGAATGATAAAAAATATCGTTTGAAAGCCTACGCCAAAAACATGACTCCAACATACATCAAAGGGATATATCAATATAGATATAGATCAATAACAAAAATATCAGATAGGATGTAATACGAATAAAATATATGATAAACTAATAAATAAATAAAAGTAAAAGAAAGCTACATAAAAATTTAATATATACATTTAAAAAGCTTATGACCCATATTAAATACTACTGTGCCCATAAAGTAAGACCAATTATTTATTTTTTTCAAAAAACTCTTTATTTATTCTTCCAAATTTATTTCATCACCTTCAAAGTAATCCCTTCGGACACAATGCACTTATGCCAACATTTCTTCCAGTCCTCACTGCATCCTAAAAAGTCATCGGAAGGATGGCATTCAAAGCGCGGCTATTCACGTTGAATCTCTCATTCGACTCAAAACGGTGTACCCGGAGTGGTCTTTTGAGTTTAGGGAATAGCCAGAAATCGCACGATGTGCAACAGTAGTCGTGGGACGATATGGTTTTCCTTTTTTGTGAAACAGTCACGAAGAATCAACGCAGTGTGAGCTGGCGCATTCAGTGTTTTCGGTACCAATCGAGATTTGACGCGTTTAGGGCCCAAAATGGAATTGACCGATCCTTTTGAAATTCCAACATCATTAGCAAGGTCTCTAATTGTAAATTGACGGTTTGCAAGCGCCAAATTTTTAATTTTTGGACGTGTACGTCGTTGGTTGAGGTTGATGGTCGACAGAGAGCTCTTCCTCTTCAACGCGTTCTCCGCCTTCTTTGAACTGATTATATCACTTGTAAATATTTCTTTCCGATATAGGAATGCTCACCAAATGCCTTTGGCAACATTCTATACGTTCATCCAAGCAAAATGTAATCCATGTTCTTTGCTCAATTAATTCAGACATTTCAAAAATCGCCGGAATCAGTTTTAGCGTCTCACAAAGTCAAACGTAACTCAAACACTAATGAATATTTTGACTTCAACTTTCACCCAGATATCAAAGACAGTGCCAGAAACCTAAAAAATTAAATCGAATTTCCATAAGCCGGGAATTTTAAATTGAAAGATGGTCTTACTTTTTGGACATAGTAGTAAATGAAAATAAAATTCACAATAAGTACTTGATTATTATTCATTGAGTTATCTTTATTATTAATATTTTTTATGTTATTTTTGTATAAATAAAAACTGAAACTTCATAATTAATGATGTTATGAAAACGATAAGAAATATGCTAAATGGAATGGCTAACTATAAAATATTATTGTTGTTAAAAAATTAAATGCTATTGAAGGAATATATATTATTACCACTATTGAAGGGATATATGTATTAATAATTTCTTAGAAATTCTATTTATTTTTGTTCATAAAAACAAAGCTCGTATGATCATTTCATTCATATTCAGTAGGAATATATATTTAATCTTCCAATAGTCTAGGAGGTCAAATATTTATTACCTGTCTAGTCATTCTATCAACAACACTTCTGAATGGTTGAATTACATCTGACTGGATAAAGAGCTTACTGGTACTTATTTCATCATGGATTACTGATATAACTAATATTTCATTGTTCTGAAAAGACATAATAAAGCAAGCAAATGTCTTTCTAGAAACTAAAAATAGCTGATTTAAAAAGTCTTGTTTTCTTGGTAAAGTCTAAAAGTTTAAATTCATTTATTTTACTTATAATAACACAATTATATAGCAAGCTCTTCATTGGTTTACTAAAATTTTTTAAAAAACAATCATTGGATCTCATTCCATCAATAAATTTGAACATAAGTATTTATAGTGAACTATCGTAATTATAGAGTAATCTAAATACTCAAAATAAAATATCTATATCTATACAAATAAGATAGAAGAACATGTGGAACAAAAATTAAGAACGTTGGACAAAAGAAAAATTGTTTACTTTTTTTTGATGAATTATCGGAAAAGTGATAATTTTTTATGCTGTACGTTGGTGGATCTGTTGTTCTATTGTGGTTTCATCAATGATAAAAGGCAAGACTTTCTGGAAACCTTTCAGCTATCTGAATTTGAATTTGGAACAAATCCTAGAAAACTGCCCTCATTCTTCACATCAATAAATTTGGACGAGGTACCTATAGTGTACCTAACTACTCACAATGTAGGGAATTGTACTTAAAATAAACTAAAGCTGCAACTAATTATATAAGAAAGATAGACTGGAGACAGTTATTACCAAAACCAATTTATTATCAACTTTGTTAGTGTTGCCAAACCCCAATGGAGTCTTCTTGTGTACAAAAGTTGCAAATGCAAAGTTGCATTTTTGAACATGCTAACTCAGTGCGTTATCATCAGGTGTGGATTCTGCCCTATTACAAATCACACAGTTAAAAATTTCTTGAAAATTACGTATTCAGCTTTATTTGATACATTCTGTAAAGAGTATGTTAATAGTTTATGCTTTTCTATCCAAAAAGTATGGCTTTAACAAAATTAATTAAAGAGCAGCGCATTATTCTAAAACTTGATTTAAAAAATCAGTAATTTTATTTTTTTTATTTTTTTTTTTTGAGATTATACTATAATTGTTAAATTACTTCAATTTTTTACGTCCACGGCACAAGAATGAAGACGTCAAGATCTTGCCTTATATTTGTGAACAATGGTATTTTTTGTTTTTGTTTTATTGAAGAAAGTAAGCAATCGTCTAATTCAATAACAGACAAAAGAATTCTAGACAAACTAGACAGCGTTAACTAGACAATCGAATGTCAATGCAAAAAAAAAAAAAATTGTTTAATTTCTGATTTACTGGTTAATAAAACCATGATTGTTAAAAAAGAAAACAAGCATCAAAGCCATATTTTTTTTTACATTCTAACTCGTGCTCTACTTTTGAACCGTGAATAATAATAATATTATTTTTTTTATTTCCTTTACAATAGAACAATATTCATTTTAATACGATTCTCTTATTTAAAAAGAATATCTAATACAAAAGAATCAAAATTATCAAAGACGTGTTTTATCGAGTGTTTGCTTTAATCAATGTTAGTGTAAAAAACATTATGTCCCCTTTTTCAATTCTTGCAGAAAAATGTTTAAAACTTCTCTTTCATTTTCTATTCCAATATTAAGAGCTGCATGTATCATTTAGAAAAGGAGAAATAGCAATATTTTAGATTAAATTTAAAAATTAAATGCACTAAATCTTAGGTTTAAGATGATGGCCCCAAAGCTGCCAAATGAAGCTAATGTTGACAAATGCTTGTTGAATCTGTCACAAAAGACTTCCTGATTATAAAACCCTTGCTAAAGGTGAAAACCAAGAAATTACAGACAACATGGTTACAGACATGATTAAAAACTACGAAAAATAGAAAGTCAGGATTAAAATAGTGTTTATCAGTAGATAATGGCACATTTCGGTTGACAAAACTATTTGACACAATCAGCAATAAGAAGAGTATATACCTATCTTTTTTGATACTTGTAACAATGTAACGTTTGTCATCTACATAAAAAATTGTCAAAATCATCTTCAAATGAATAAATGATTTAAGCATTAATCATTAATAAAGCATTTAAGTGCACATTTTGTAAAAAGACTGTAAGTGCATGTATTATGTAAAGACTGTAAGAAATCTCATGTACAAAACTCTAATATATCTATCTACTATCTTACAAATTAATAAATTGTCTGTACATTCTCCTTGCATGACTGTTAATAATGCGATTTATCCGAGTTTTTTTTTGCTTAGATGAGGGTAGTTCAGTCCATATTAACTCTTATAATCGGAACTAATATATATTAAAAGCCATAAATAAGTTATAAAATATTTTATAATTACCCATTCTTTAACCATTTCATGATATCTTTAAAACTTTGAATAATAAAATAATTCATTACATACATGTGTCAAAAAAAACTCCCCATTAAATTATCACCATTTCGATCATGGCAGAAGAAGGCAGTGCACATTATATAATATTTCATTTTTTCCGAGGTCAGCCAAGTAAGTGGAAGGTTTATGCACCAAAGCTGCTTTGAAGCTAGGGTTAAAAATTTTGTTATGTCTAAAATTCCTGATTATAAAACCCTTGCTGAAGAAACTGAACAGCAAAAATTACGAACAACATGTTTTAATGATTGGAAACTGACAATCAAAAGTCAGTCACCAAAGCTGAAAATGATTACACATTTCGTTGAAAAATGAATCTACCTATGTTGACATTTGTATCATTGTCACAAAGTCGCTTATCACCTGATTATAAAAAAATTGCTAAAGTCATCTTCAAATGAATATATTTATTTCATGTCAAGCATTTGCAGTGTACATACAAGATTAAAAACCTGTACTATCTTAAAATGATTAATTTAAACAGTGTCTAGGATTAAATTTCGATTGAAAAGAGTGAATTTATCTTATAGTGACATTTCATTGAAAAAGTCATTTGACACAATAAAAATTATAAGTCAAAAATAATATATTTATTTTTTGATACCTTTAACAATGTAAAAGACTGTAAGTATCCTACATAAAAATTTTTAAAATCATCTTCAAATGAATAAATGAATTTCTTCTAGTGACATTCGTATCATTAATAAAGCATTTATCAGTGCACATTTTTGTAAAGTCATCTTCAAATGAATGCATATTATGTAAAGACTGTAAGAAATCTCATGTACAAAACTCAAATATCTATCTATCTACTATCTTACAAATGATTAAATTTTTTTACATTCTCCTTGCATGACTGATAATAATGCTGATTTATCCGAGTTTTTTACTCTAGATGAAATGAGCACAGTCGATATTAACTCTTATAATCGGAACTAATATAGAATAAAACCATAAATAATAATAAAAAATATTTTTCACAACATTTTTAATATTTCATTCTTTAACAAAGAACAAATCGATATCTTTAAAATACATGTGTCAAACATCTATCTATACTCCCCATTAAATGATATCACTATAATCGATCATAACAGAAGATAGACAGTGCACATTATATAATATTTCCTGTGTGTTCCGAAGTCAGCCAAGTTGGAAGGTTTCAGTCAGCTTAAATGAAGCACCTTAACAAATGTTTGTTAGTCAATAAAGAGATATTCCTGATTATAAAACCCTTCTGAAGATGAGGATAACGCCAAGTATGTTTGGAAGGTTTAGGCACCAAAAAACAGCTGCTAAATGAAAATAGGGTTGACAAATGTTTGTTATGTCTACTATTAAAGTCATCTTCCTGAATTATAAAACCCTTGCTGAAGATGAACAGCAAGACATTACTATCTTACAAATGATTATGTGTTGCAGACATGATTGGAAACTGATCTTCTAGTGACATTAAAACAGTGTCTATCACTAAAAATAATGACACATTTCAAATGAAAAGATATTTTATTTCATGAAGCCTTTGCAGTTCATTTGAGCTAACAAGAAGAGTATCCACCTATCTTTCTTGAAAAGATATTGAATCATTTTCTAGTATCATTGCAGCAAGAAGTCGCTTATCACCCACATAAAAATTATTAAAGTCATCTTCAAATGAATATATTTATTTCATGTATGAGCCTTTTCAGTGTGCATCACAAAGACTGTAAGTACCTTTACTATCTTACAAATTATTAAATTTTGTTTACATTCTCCTTATAATACAGATAATAATGCTGTTTATCCGAGTTTTTTACTCTTATGAAATGAGCACAGTCGATATTAACTCATATAATCGGAACTAATACATAATAAAACCATAACGAAATAATAAAAAAATACTTCTTTCACAACATTTTATAATATTCCATTCTTTAACAAAGAACAAATCGATATCTTTAAAATAAGTGTCAAACATCTATCTATACTGCCACAGAAAATGATATCACTATAATCGATCATAACAGAAGATAGACAGTGCAAATTATATGATATTTCCTGTGTTACCGAAGTCAGATTTGTTTCAGTCATTAGAGGGACACCTTTGCAGAAGTCAAAGATCTTCCTTTTAATCTTCCTTTGAGGATGTCTTCCCTAGATTCCTCGAGCGTCACTAATCTTCGAGATGCAAATGCGATTGCAACATCTTCAGAAATCAGGTCTGCATCGAGTCATTGAATGCGAAAAGCGTCTAATTGGGAACGCTCGATTAAATTTGAATATATTCATGTCAATGCAGACTCTTGAGTTGACTAGGAGTGAACTCATGAGATTTCTGTACGCAGTAGGATGTTATCAAAAATGTATGTATTTAGTTGGGTTAGGCAGTATTAGTTAAAAGACTGGGTTGGAAATGTTATGAGCTATTCACTATCGTTACGATATTCTAATGAGTCATATTTGAGTGGAATATGATTTTGTTCATTTTTGGGTATGTACATATGATATTTAAGAGGGAATTTTAAATTTTGAGTTTTGTTTCTTTGCAGTAATTTAGTCAATTCATGTTATTTCAGAATTATTGCACGTTATTTAGATGATTATATTTAAATATGTCAATAGCTGTTAAATTTTTTTTTTTTAAATTGTTAAGTTTAAAAATCCATAGAATATTTCAGGTAATTTAGAGGAATCATGCCTTTAAATAATAACAATAATAACAGTCCTTAATAATAACAGATGTGTTACTGTTATAATTAAGTACAGTTTAATAATGCAACAAATAATAAAAGTAATGATAACATTATCATTAAATAATAACAGTAATAAAAGCGAATTTATGTGCATTAATAGGAAATATTTCATTTAAATATGTTTTAAAATATTGTTGAAATATATTGTGATATTGTAATGAAAACAAAAAAAGTGAAGAATTATAAAAAAAAAAAAATAGTTACTACAATACAATTCTATCAAAAATTTCATCTGATTCCCTCATTTGCTAATATAATTTTTCTAATTAGTTAATAAATTAGTAAATTATTAAAAAGATAATATTCGGATTAAAAATAGTATTCATTGGTAATTCAATAAAGAGATGTAAAAGTTCTAAATAAATTTTCAGTATTATATGAAAAAAAAAAAAATGTGCCATGAACATTTTTTTCCCATATATTAAACTACAAAAACAATAACTAAAAAAATGTAACAAACCAAATTTTTTATTAACAATGGTGACAAATGTTTCTAGTAAATTATACTCCTAAAAAGTAATTTTTTGCAAGAAGTTAAGCTTGTCAAACTAATAGAAAACATAATTAATAGAAACATTAAATATTAAATAAATATAATACGTCACTTAAAATGTATGATATATTTACATCTTATGTTTAACTTTACATTTATATGTTAAAATTTTAAACATTAATTTTGTAAATTTTTTTGTAATTATTTGGTAAGCTAGTGAATTTAATATTGAATGTTGAATAAATATTTTCAACATGTAATTCACTAGTTTACCAAATAATTTTTGCCATAATTGGGACATTTTATTGTAAATAACACAGTGATTATCTGCCAAAATAGTTCCAAACTACATGGATTCATGATAAAATGTGTTTCAAATCGTCATCCATATAATAGCTTATTATATGAGGTTAATTATTCCGATTTGTAAATCAAAATAAATTTTTGATAAACTAGTGAATTAAATGTTGAATATATAATAAAAACTTTTTTCAACTTTAAATTCACTAGTTTACCAAACAATTTTGACATAATTGGGACATTTTATTGTGAATAACACATAGTGATTATCTGTCAAAAATAATTGGATTGATAAAATGTGTTTTAAACTGTTCATCCACGTGATGGCTCATTATACGAGGTTAATTATTCCGATTTGTAATTCAAAAGAATTATTTGCAAGTGAATTAAATGTTGAATAAAAATTCAACATTAAATTCACTAGCTTACCAAATAATTTTGATATTTAATTGTGAATAACACATAGTGATTATCTTTCAAAATAATTGCAAAACTCAGGGATTCATAATAAAAATGTGTTTCAAACTGTCATCCGTATGATGGCTTATTATATGAAGTTAATTATTCCGATTTGTAATTCAAAAAGGATTATTTGATTAGCTAGTGAATAAATAACTAGTTTAATAAAAAATTGCCATCATTAATTCACTAACTTACCAAATACCTTTGACATAATTGTGATTAACACATAGTGATTATCTGTCAAAATAATTGCAAAACTCAGGGATTGATAATTAAATGTATTTCAAACTGTCATCCATATGATGGCTTATTATGGATGATTTGTAATTCAAAAGGATTGTGTTGATTAGCTATGATTTAAGTATTTGATATCCTTAAAACAAAATAAATGAATAATTGTGATAAACATAGTGGTTATGTAAAATAATTGCAAAACTCAGGGGATTCATAATTAAATGTACTCATCATCCATATGGCATTATGTGGCATACCACAAATAAATGAATAAATAAACTCATAGCAACTCATACTGGCTGGCATACCACTCATATCCACTCATACCACCATAGCGTCAAGACACTGATGTTCAAGTAATTTCTGGTAAGAATGGAAAGTTAGAGAATTATCACCTGGAAGTAATTTCTCTGAAAGTCATTACGTTAGAGATCGAAACTCATAACGGCGTGACCATTTACATCTCGTTCTGGCCCTAAACGATAAATAACATTTAAAGTTTATTTATTTATTAAAATAAATGGAAAGTAGCAAGTGCTTTTAATTAATACGAGATTTAAAAATGTAAAATTGTTTTCATTTTTACAGCTTTAAATTAATTAATTGATGTACAGCTTTGAATAATTGGGATAAAACTGTACCACTCAATAAATGTGCCATAAATTTCACTGTAAAATAATTTTTGTAATTGGTAAGGCTTAACATAATAAATTAGCTTAAAAATTCCTCGATATTATTTATCGAACCTCAGAATGCAAATTAATACCTTAACACTTCATTAGCAAAAGATTATTTCATTACGCTTTGGCAAAATGTGCGCTTTGAACAAACTATTCTTGCTTAGAAATTAACGTGATTTCCTTGCATTCTGTTGAACAAATTGCTGAAAGATTACAAATTATTATTAAGCGCACTTGGGTTAATTGTAACAAATTGCAGCTCCGACTTCGTGGAGTTTCGTCATTATTATTATTCTCGAAATCCTTCAAACAATTTTGCGGTTGCATTATGCATATTAACGCTAAATAATTCGAAACTGGATCTCCGTAATTAATGAAACATTTAATAACGTCGATGGCAGTAACTAGAGGGAGAAAATTCTCCTCACTTACGTGTTAAGAACTCCTTCTGTTCGACTCTAAGTCTACGTCAATTTCTTTTAGATCGTGCTGCCATCTACCTTAGCATAATGAAACTAGAACTTTTCTTTTCAATTACTATCTTTAACACTAATTTATAAGAAAATAGAGATCATTAAATAAAAATAGAGAACGTGTAAATGAAAAACAGAGATCATTATTAATATTTAAATCAACCCCTCTAAATAGAGAAAGGTCTTATGAATAAAAATGTAATAATTCCCAAGTATTACTCTGGCTGTTATGAGAAATAATATAATTGGATACAATCTTTACAGAAACTCCTGGTTTTGTAAATAAGTGACTGCAATGCTCGGAACCACATCGAATCTAATCATACGTACTTTTCCAGGTGCGTACATCAGGAATTGGTCATATTATTAATTTTAATAGACATAATTTAGACAGATTTCAAAATACTTATGAAAATTTATTTAAATATTGAATTTATGTGTAATATATATGTTGCATGATATTTTTTGATTATGTATGCTATTTTTTATGCATACTACATAATCTTTGTAACAATAATTACAACCATAATTATTTGAATATATAATATTTAAACATCTACATCATTTTTATATTTATTCCATCTTTATTATATGTTTTTAAATTTTTCCAATCTTTATATAGGCTAAATTGGACCTGAATGGGGAGTGTCTAACGCTCTTTTGCTCAGTACCACAGGTTTCGGGTTCGAGTCCCGGCGATGCTGTGGATGTTTGCAGGGTTCGGATTCCACTTTAAACAGTAGGTCCCGGTCTAACAGGAGTGTTGCAGGAATATTGTTACTCCGCGTCCGTAGCTTATCTTCAAGCTACGCTCACCTCCTAAGTTAGTAACGTCTGTGAAGTGCTTTCCTTAAGTCATCAAAAACACCTATCTAAGTGTTTGCCAGCTGTATTAGATCATATAAAAATATTGACTAAATTAATATACCTAAGACACAAAAAAAAAAAGCTTTAAACTATTAAAACTTAAAAAACAAATTAATGTCTTTAAATTTTTTGAAATTAGATATAATTTTTTTATTGGATATCTTATGTATTTCATACAAGAATCTAGATTGTAGTAAAACGAATTTTAAAAAAGAAACTCCCTCATAATGCTATGTAATGGGATCAAAATACTAAAAATACTTTTTAAAAGAAGAAAAATTTTATAGTTAAACTTGAAATATTGTGATCACAAAGAAATAAAGTTCATTTTAAGCCACCATACAATTCTTTAGAATCAAGTAAAAAAATCCTCAAAATCCTAAGTAAACAATCTAAGTGGATCTACGGATAAAATAATAGTCATGAAGTTCAACATCAAATGTAGAATTTTGTATGTATTTTTCACCATATGGCTCAGTTTATAATGTTTGGATTTATTGTAAATTCAGTTTAACAAAGTTATATAAAGTATTTACATAAACTGAAATTCAAAGATATCAGTTATGAGATATTTAAAAAATTGTTAGGTTAAATATACCATCAAACTAAAAAAATATTACGTTAAATATATCATTAAGCTTACAAAAATATTGAGTTTAATATATCATCAAACTTATAAAAATATTTGTTTAAATATATCATCAAGTTTACAAAAAAAATATTTGGTTAAATATATAATCGTTACAAAAACTTTTACTTTTAATTTCAAAACTGATCTTAAATGATCGCTTGTCATTAAGTATTTTGATTTTTTTGTATCTTAAAAAAGATATTAACTGTAATCCAAAAATTATTTCTGCCGTGTGCTTTTTTTTAATGTGTGATTAATTAGACATAAAATTGACAAATGAAAAAAATGAAAATAAAATACGAACTTTTGATGTTTAAAAATATTTTCTATAAAAAGAAAAAGTTATTTTAGAATTATTTTAAATCAATTAATGTGTTTTATTTTCTTCAGTTATATGTGTTACAAGTTAACATGTTTAATACAAGCTATTCCATTTATATCTTTTGATGATACATAATTATCAATATCTTATTTTTATAATTTGTTATATTATATAAAAACAGAAATTTGTCCAATCATGCTATGAAATACTGTATGTGGCCCATTAATATATTTTTAAAGATTTTTTTTTTTTTACTCCATTTATATGTGTTACCTTTATATTCTTGATATTATTTTCTTATTTATATTCTTTTTTATTTACTTTATATTCTTTATATTTTATTCTATATATCTTTGTATTCTTTTCACAATATGGAACGATTTAGAGTAAATAAATTTAGAGAAAAGACAAAATGCACTAAATATTTGTTGAAATCTCGGAGACATCAATACTGGTAAGTTTCGTTTTTAACTTCTTCTCAAATGAGTCTTAGCCTTTTGGACATTTTTACAAATGGTTATTTTTAAATAAATGTTAATAATATAATTTCATAATTTTGGGAAAAATTATCATTAAATCACAATTATTTAAATAAATTATGTTTATGAAATTTTAAAATTGATGGATATACTTTTAAATATCCGGCAAAAATTTTTGAACCCGAAAGTATCGAATCTTATAACGGCATCATCGTAGACAAACCCTGCTTGGCGCGAGACTATACGTTCCAGAAGAACACATGAAGTTCAAAAGATAGAGTACGGATCCATCATGCATTCCACACAAAGTTATAACCTTGAGCTGGATAGCTCCTCCTTTCAAGGACTGGTTGACCCTTATGTTAGACATTGGACTTTGCATGTTTTCCCCCATTAGACTTTTAATGAATAATGGGAGAGGGATAAAGAAAAAGGAAGTGTGCCGGGACGAGAGAAGAGTTCCAGGCAGTACGGAGGGTACAAGAGTAGAGAGAAAAGCTCCAGTTAAAAATTGAAGGATATACTTTTAAATATCAAGCACAATTTTTTTGAACCCGAAAGTATCGAAACTTACAACGACATCATCGAAGACTAACCATGCTTTGCGTACGTCCAGAAGAACACATGATGTTCAAAAGATAGAGTAAGGATCCACTATGCATTCTTACAAGAAGTTGTAACCTTGAGCTCATCTTCGGCTTGATAATCAACCTTTCGAGGATGGGTTGACCCTTATGCTAGATTTTGGACTTTGCACGTTTCTTCTCCACTAGTAGACTTTGGAATCGATAATGAGAGAGGAGAAAGAAAAAGAATGCGTGTGGAATCGAGAAGAAGAGTTCCAGGCAGTACGGATAGTACAAAGGCCCTTAAAAAAATTGGTTTTTAAGATAACTTTGCAAATATTTGTTATATAATTGTGTTATGTGTTGCAGTTGCGCAGTTCTATTAGCAGCAATTTTAATAAATATTTCAGCTAAACATCGTGTAATTATTTTAAGATAAAATTTTCATTTATATCCCAGAGCAACACTAAATCAAGATCAAACGCATATTTGGCCCTAACTTTTGCTGATAGGATCCTTTTGAACTTTTATTAGAATTAGAGGGAATGTTTTTAAAATATAAAATCTAATTGTTCTAACATGTTTTGAATAAGGTTTCATTTATAAGCTTATAAATTTTTATAACAAAAAACCACTATAATAATAACAAAATTCTTGATTCGTAACTCAATGACGCATGCGCAGCAAGCAGGATGTATGCTGATGTCGTCCAATACAGTACTTTTTAGAAACGAGAAAACTTGAACGAGAATTGGGAAGCGTGTGTACCTTTTACATTTCACATAAAAAGTCTGACTTTATTGAGGAGTTTCTTTCTATACGAAATGCAAATGTGGGCGAATTATCTATAAAAGTCTTCGTAAAAAGCAATTTGTCTTCCTTCGTCTTCGGTGGATTTTTCGTATATACACAAGACCCACCGATAAATTACAACCAAAATTAGAATACAAAATTCTTGTAATAATAATATTACCATAAAAATTATTTTAATAAAAATTTTAAAAATTAAGAAATAAATGAATTAAAACAATGATCGTCATATATTTTCTTATTTTTCCCATTGGTACTGTAATTATAAAAAAAATAATAATAATGCAAATTAAAATATTGCTTTTATGAGTTTGTTTCGAAGTGATATATTTTTATTATTAATGTAATTTCTTGAAGTAGCATACTTCTCAATCCTGTTAAATATAGTATGTGACACTTCTGATAATCAAGTACTAAATATGATTACTTCAAAATAAAACACTATGTTTCTAAAAATTCAAAAACATATGAGATTTAATCTAGGAACAGCTAAAAATGACACGTTTCTATTGATTGGCGAGAAAGTAATTACAGTTTTCACTATTTAAATGTATCGTAAGTGCATCGGGAGTAATTTCGTGAAATCCGAAATTACTTCCATTCCAATCTAAATGTATATTTGAAATATCACGAAACCAATCTCACTTGCTTCTTTTTTCATGAGTAAGTATATTAGACTGACTGAAATTATTCTGATACATTTGATAAAAATAGAAAACTAGACAACACAAGTTAAAATAAGGTTCTTTTTACTACAATTTTTGTAAGAATTGTCAATATTATGTCAGTTTGTATAATATGTCAAAATAATTCATGACTTAGAAAGACGGCTTCATAAAATAAAAATATATAACTGTGTTCAAAAAAAAGTAAGACCAATTTTCAATTTAAAATTCCAAGAGCTTATGGAATTTATTTATTTTTTATTTTATTTTTTAGGTTGCCGGCACTGTCTTTGACATCTGTGCCAAATTTAACGTCAAAATATTCGTTAGTGTTTGAGTTATGCTTGGCTTTGTGAGACGCTAAAACTGATTCCGGCGATTTTTGAAAAGATTTGGTGCTCGAATCAGAGATCTTGCTGATGATGTTGGAATTTCAAAGATCGGCCAATTCTATTTTGGGCCTCAAGCGCGTCAAATCTCGATTGGTACTGAATGAAGGCGCCAACTCACACTACATTGATTCTTCGTGACTTTTTCGCCAAAAAATCCCATATCGTTCCACAACCACTGTATTCACACTTTTCAGACTTCTGGTTATTCCCCTAAACTCAAAATATCACTTCGAGGACATTGTTTTGAGTCGATTGAACAGATTCAATGTGAATCGCTTTGAAGGCCATCTTTGCCGATGACTTGGAATAAGTGAAATTGGCATAAGTGCATTGTGTCGGAGGGGGATTACATTGAAGGCAATGAAATGAATTTTTTTTTAGAATAAATAATGAATTTTTGAAAAAAATAATATTTGGTTTTACTTTTTGGGCACAGTAGTATATTAATATGCTTTATTAGTTATAGAAACATTTTGGGTAATTGAAATGGTGTTCATTAGTTAGTTAAATATTTATAATAAAAACTTCTATAATTTCTTATTATTACGAGCACAGTTATACAAATGGTGTTAATATTATCACAAATAATCCATCTGTAGTAGTTAGGATCTCAATAGAGCATACAGAAGAAGCTTCATCTTTTCTGAGACGAAACCTCGTTTACATGAACTGATTTTAAAGAATATTATACTCAGAAAAAATACAGCAATTAACAAATAATCAATATTTCAGAGAGAAAGAAATGACTTAACATACAATCACAAAGTAATTAAGCATTATTTTGTAACTTTTCTACGGCTTCGTAGTTTTCCATTGTTGTGGAAGGATTGCATTGTTTTTGTGTTCATGAAGTATCGCTATTGAAGTATTTGAAAGAAATTTTCCTTCATAAAATAAAAGGTAGACAATTGATGGATGCCACTGTTTGTCATGTACTATTTTTCGACAGTGATTTGTCTGATGATAACATTTTGTTAAACACTAAAGATTTAAATTAGCAGTATATGCCTAAACCAGACAAGCATTCTTCATAATTAAGAAATAGACGTGATAAGAATAGACGTGTATTTAGGAACTTAATAAGATTGACTCATCAAAGGTTGCCAATTGATTAGAGGCGCTGATCGACATTGTCATTCGCTTAAATTGGTTTGAATGTTGTTCATGAATAGAAAAAAAAAAAAAAATAGTGGAGATATTTGAACGGCATTGTTTCCATTGTGGAGTACCTACAATTATATTTTTAATGAAAAGTTCATTAAATTTGAACAGAAAATTATGTATTCTGTTAAAGGTAAAGAAAAAGGTTTAAAAAAGAATCAAAAGAAAGTTTAATCAAAGGATTGGAAAAGTTCTGAACAATAAGCTTGTAAATCAGATCACAAATATTAATTAAGTTTGAAGTCTTTTTGAATATTAAAAAACACTTGAAACCTGAAGAAATATTTCAGCAATTCTTGAGTTGTCAATAAATTCATTCTGAAATCCAAATTCTCTTAGTTGAGAAAATTATGATCTATAAAGTGAAACATTTTAATTTTAACAAGATGATAGATTTTACCCAATTAAGATAGAAGGAGAAAAAAAATGTCTATAATTGTCCAAGTTAGTGAGATCTTCACCAGTTTTCAGTGTTCGAATAACAGTAAGTTGCCAGAAATTGCTTTCAAAGAATTTCTTGTCCTTTCTCATTTGTAAAATAATATGGAAATCTTACTTGTCAGGGGTTATATAAAGCATTTATGTTGCAAGCTTTTGAAAAGACAATGTTGCATAACCTAATTGACTTCCAAACTTATTTGCCCTTCTGACCTCAATTAAAAAAAATTACTATGGGACTTTTTGAAAGTATACTTTCTATAAGCGAACAAACGAGGATACAATAGAAAAAAAATATGTACTTTTTATATATTTAACTTTTCGTGTACTATTAAAATGTAGTAAATAATGATGTAAATAAGACATCTTCTTTTTATTGATGTAACAGCCATATTGTGGGTCAAGACTTTCTGCCTATTGGCAGATTTTGAAACAGATGTTTTCTTTTTTACGGGGTTGGAGTTATCAGTCCTACGCCAAACAGTCATATTAGACCTTGGACCTACGTTTTAAAGTGTATTTCGAACCATTACAAACAAACATCATGGAACCTCTGAGATTCGAACACAAACCAGATACGAGCACCAGAGCTCTAGTTCAAGTCCCAAACTACGACATCTAGATGATTGAATTTTAAATTAAACTAAAATCAGCATTATTGGCTTTTGCAACATACACAGGAAATGTAGATAACGAAGGATGGTATAAAAATATAAATTACGAATAAATTTAAAAATGATCGTTATAAAAATTATAAAACTGATATATTCTATCAATGAATAATCATCGGCTCTGTTTTTGTAAACAGTATCCTTAAATCACTGCAATTTATTTTTCGCATTTTTTTTCGTGTAATTGCACTTAACCTACATTTCCCAAAATATGAAGAAATACAAGCCAATTTTCTTATTTTTTACATTCTTCCCACTTATTTATATTAAACCCCCAAAATTGATCCGAGGGTACTATATCACTGTCATATCTTTAATGATGTTGATTCTTTTTTATTGAAAGAAATATAGTTACAATTTACTAATCATACAATTTAATTATATTTATATGGATTATCTACAACCAAAGGACTGCTGTCCACACGTATTTAATCTTTTCCCAGCAGGATCTATCCTTGTCAAACTTTTTTCGACCTCTTCTTCTTGCCAGATAACTGCCTCCACAGGTAAGTTAGCCACCTGGGGTGTACAAGATGTCCCAGAAGTGAGGTTGTTAACAATTCGATGAAATTAGCACTTTTCTTGCAGTTTTTGTTTGCAGGACGTTGTCATGAACAAAGAAACTATTTTCTCGTTAACACGCTGTGCAGTCGCTATCTTTATCTGAGATCTATCTACATGCTACAATTTGCTTGTGTTTTCTTAACAAAATAAATAAATATCGTGTATAACATAATAAAGATGAAAAGTAAAAATTATAATATAGTTAACGTATACAGTATAAAAACGATAAACATTCAACATTAAGCAATAAGTATAAAATTACAATATGTATAAATATAAGATCGATACTAAAAAATATCCAGGCATATTATGATATCTTATTCATTAAAATGAATTCATAGATTAAAAAATTATAATTGATTGTTTCCCTTCCATCGAAAAGTTTTTGACAATTTTCGTAATTTCCATGTCTCCCGATTATTTAACTAACCTGAGCGATTTCACAATTTTAATCTAATAGTATGAAATTAACTTTAGAAATTTGACAATTTTAATATAATAGTACTTACTTACTTATTAAATTAACTTCAGCAATTTCCCAATTTTAATTTAACAATGCACATTTATTAACATTACATTACACAAAGGTAATCTTGTGACACAAAAATAAAGTTCGGTCAATCATTTTTTATGTTGCCTTTTTTTCCAATCATACAGGACAAAAATTAACTCACATAATTAATAATACCACACTTAAAATAAAAATAAAATAGAATATAAAAAATAACCAAAATTCCAGCAACAAAAGTTTAACTTTTTTTTAGTTTAGATACTTGTTTTATAATTTCAAACGCACCCGTTTGCGGCCCAAAATTATACATATCTGTTTCTTTTTATCATATCGTGAAAAGGTCATGATTGTTCTGAAACTTTCCTTAAAAGATTTAACAATTGCTTTCCCTCTCTTTAATAGGTACCCTAATTGTATATTTTGATCCGCTTCCCTTTGAACAAGTTATTTAAACATTTTCAACCTAGAACAAATTTCACCCTCTGAAACTGGACTCGAAACTTTATCAAAGGAAAACTTAGTTTCTCAGGATCCTTCATTGATAATGGCCACTTGTGGGATTCACTGCATTTTTACACGTTCACGTTCTGGGAGATGATCGGTCCCAGATTCTCCAACTCCTGTTGCTTAAGATAATAGGAAAGATTCTTTTGTCCTGTTTCTTACCTCATTTGTGTCGTCCTTTACCATACATGTTTCCACCGGAGTAATGAATACATCTAGATCGATTCTAAATGCTTCTCGTTTATCTATAGCATCCCTTTCCTTTAGATTAAATATCAACTATTCTGAATTCTTTTATCCATACTTGAATCGTAGCACATTGTCGCTCTACGGTCATCTTGTGCACACTTTGAGCTAAATAGATTGAGACCTACAGTTTAAAGTGGATTCCGAACCCCCACAAACATCCATGCCACCGCCACGATTCAAACCTGAAGCCTATGGTACCAAAGGTCATTGTTTCTACAAGAGGTTGAACTGCAAGTCTTAAATTTTTCGATAGCAGATTCAACAAACCTTTCTGTATCACAGACTTTTTTCACCATTGTAGTCTCTGTACCACTATCCTTTCTCTCATTTATCTTTCCGCTTCTTTTTCTTTTTAGTCTTTCTTTCTCTTTAAGAACTTTCAATAATTAGAATTAATTTAACAACAAACACATTCTCAAAATCTGGAGATTTTTTAAATCACTATTCTTTTTCGAATCTAGGCTAAAAATGATGTGATGTTTTTCTCATCTATATAATCCTAAATTTTAATAAAAATTCTTAATAATCTTTAAAAAGTTTGAATCGAGTATGATGTACACAATAAAATCATATATATATACATATATATATATATATATATACATTATAAATCACATTAAAAACTTCATCAAAAATATAATTATATCTAAAATATAATTCGCGCACATTATAATGTAAGCTTCTTAAAAACATTTACTCTTAAATTAATGTTTATCAATTACATTCAGCTAAGAATAGTAACAAATTATTATAACTTAATTTTCAAAATGCATGCACGTATACAAATTCAAACCAAAGATAAAAATTCCTAAATTAGCTTCCTAACACTAATTTACCTAAGTTAATTTTAATTATAAATTCAACATCATTGTCATTAAACTTTACATTGCTTTCATTTTTCATTAAAAGACATAATTTACTGCACTAACTATCAAAATTATTTCATAGGATTCAGATAATATATGTATATAAATATATGTATAAATACTTAAAATATTGTAACAAAGGTTCTTATTTGTTCAGCTTTCGTATATATTGATAAAATTAATGATAAAGATAATTGATAATGTTCCTCATTAAGTGCTTTTAAGTAGGTAAATCCTCATTTTTCCTTCGCATCTCGTCTGCTACATGTCGAAAATGCATTCATTTCCTGGATATAGGACAGCAAAGAATTGAAGAAGACACTGAATGGAAGAGTTATCTATTTCTCAGCACATGGCCAAAGCCGAAGGCGGAATACATGATACTCGGCATACAAATCGTTGTGGAATAGAGCAACAATCAATAGGGTATTTGAGAGCTTTACTGGAACATTGCCATCCATGCATCATTTCTCTGTTTTGCTGTCTGTATTTTGAAACAGAATTCCTTTCTTTCTTGGTGCTGCTGCTCGTGAATAGCAGCTACTTGAAGAATAGTACTTCTCAGTCCTCTTACTTAATGTTTTATAAAGCGTATAATTTGATTTATTACTTTCGTTTCTATTCATTATTTTCATTTTCTTTTTACTTCATTCTCCCCAAAAATGTAAAGAAAAAAATGAACATAATATTTAGTGTTTGATTGATTGCTGGAATGTCGTTTTCTTTTCGTCCAGAATAGGTTTCGGGCTTTCTTTAATGATTAATTTTTGTCCGAGCTTGACGGAAAATTTAAAATATGGAAATCCGTCAAAAAGAAAGCCCGGATTTCATCCTACTTCATCAATTTGCATCCATTCGTTTTAATTTCTGAAAAAGCAGTTACTTATATCAGGCAAAAAAAAAAATTTTTTTCTTTAAATGATGTTTCCAAATTCCAATGAGTTATGAGAGAAATTCAACTTCCAAAGTAAGAAAATGACTTTTCTTTTTAAAAAGTACCTTCCATATTTGTAAGTTGACGTCTCCAACTAATGATTAACAACTTCGTTCCTTTCAAAATCTCTATGCTGAGTTAAAAGTTAAAATAATATTTCTGTTGCACAGAAATAAAATAAAATGCTTATATTATTCTCAAAATATGTATAATATCGTCTTTGTTAAGATAGTGCTTCTTGTTTTAGAGATTTGCTTTTAGTAAAAACTATTTGTTTAAAACATTTAATGAACAAATTAAAAATTTTTTTAATTCTAAATATTTAATTCATGAATGTTGTCTTTATAAATGAACATTATTTAAATATAAATATTATGATATTATCTAAATTTGAATATTATGAATATTATCTAAATATGATTGTATGAATTTTATGAATATTATCTAAATATGATTATAAGAATATTATCTAAATATGATTATATGAATTTTATTAATATTATCTAAATATGATTGTATTAATTTTTATGAATATTATCTAAATATGAATATATGGTTAATAGGAGTATTAAGTAGCTTATCTAGCTGTGATTCTTATTTGTCGGACTTTCCTATATATTAATGATAAAATTCTGGATTATGCTAACTGGATAATACTCCTCATTAATCACTTTCAATTAGGGAAATCCTCATTTTTCCATCACACCGCTTGTGTTATTAGAAATGCATTCATTTCAGTGATATAAGACCGACCACAAAGAATTGAAGAAGACATTGAATGGAAGAGTTATCTATTTCAGCACATGCGTAAAGGCGAAGGAGGCATACATGATACTCAGCATACAAATCGTTCTCGAATAGAGCAACAATCAATAGGGTATTTGAGAGCTTACTGGAACATTGCCATCCATGCATCATTTCTCTATTTTGATGTCTGTATCTTGAAACAGAATTCCTTTGGTGTTGCTGCTCGTGAATAGCAGCTACTTTGAAGAATAGTACTTCTCAGTCCTCTTACTTAATGTTTTATAAAGCTTGTAATTTGATTTATTACTTCGTTTTCTATTCATTATTTTCATTTTCTTTTTACTTCTTTCTCGCCCAAAAAAAAAAGGAGGGGAAAAAAAAAAGAACATATTATTTAGTGGTTGATTGATTACTGAAAAGTCGTCTTCTATTTGTTCGGAATTGGTTTCGGGCTTTCTTTAATGATTAAATTTTTGTCCGAGCTTCACGGAAAATTTAAAATATGGAAATCCGTCAGAAGGAAAGCCCGGATTTCGTACTACTTCATCAATTTGCATTCATTCGTTATAATTTCGAAAAAGCAGTAACTTATATCAGGATTTTTTTTTCTTAAATGATGTTTCCAAAATCCAATGAGTTATGAGAAATTGAACTTCCAAAGTAAGAAAATGACTTTTCTTCTAAAAGTAGCTTCCGTAATTGAAAGTTGACGTCTCCAACTAATGATTAACAACTTCGTTCTTCTCAAAATCTCTATGCTGCCATAAAAGTTAAAGTAATATTTCTGTGGGATAGAAGTAATATAAAAGGCTCATATTATTTTTTAAATATATGTTTAAAATCGTCTTTGTTAAGATAGTGTTTCTTGTTTTAGAGATTTTTTTGGTAAACGCTAAATTTAAACGAAAAAAATCATGAATTTATATATTTCTAAATATTTAATTCGTGAATATTATCTTTAGAAATGAATATTATCTAAGTATTTAATTCATGATCATAATTAGTTTAAACCTTAGTGATAGAAAAGCTTAATTTTTACTAGGCAAAATTAATTATAAATTGAACATCATTTTCATTATGCTTTTCGTTGCTTTAAGTTTTTATACGTAAAGCGACATAATTCACTACACACAATATCGAAATTAATTCAAAGGATTCAGGTAATTTCTTATTTGTTTGACTTCTGTATATATTGATGATAAAATTAATGATAATAATAACTGATAATGTTCCTCATTAATTAGGGAAATCCTGAATTTTCCATCACATCGCTTGTGTTATTGAAAATGCATTCATTTCCGGTATATAGAACCAAACACAAAGAATTGAAGAAGACATTGAATGGAAGAGTTATTATTTCTCCGCACATGTCCAAAGGTGAAGGCGGGATACATAATATTCAGCATACAAATCGTTCTGGAATACAGCAACAATCAATAGGGTATTTGAGAGCTTTACTGGAACATTGCCATCCATGCATCATTTCTCTATTTTGATGTCTGTATTTTGAAACAGAATTCCTTTCTTTGGTGCTGCTGCTCATGAATAGCAGCTACTTGAAGAATAGTGCTTCAGTCCTCTTACTTAATGTTTTATAAAGCCTGTAATTTGATTTATTACTTCGTTTCTATTCATTATTTTCATTTTCTTTTACTTCATTCTCGCCCAAAAAAGGGAGGGAAAAAATGAACATAAATATAGTGGTTGATTGATTGCTGAAATGTCGTCTTCTATTCGTTCGGAATAGATTTCGGGCTTTCTTTAATGATTAATTTTTGTCCGGGCTTCACGGAAAATTTAAAATATGGAGAAATCCGTCAAAAGGAAAGCCCGAATTTCATCCTACTTCATCAATTTGCATCCACTCATTTCAGTTTCGAAAAAGCAGTAACTTACATCAGAAAAAAATTTCCCTTAAATGATGTTTCCAAATTCACTATTATTCAATAATAGAATAATAGTGATTTTTTCAATAATTCTTAATTTCTTTAAAAAACAGTATGAAAAAATTAATGAATTTTTTATTTCTAAATATTTAATTCATGAATATCTTCTTCTAGATGAATATCTTATTTTAATTGTACCAAATACAAAATAATTTTCCTAATATAATTTACTCTTTCCTATTATAATTTATTCTTTACTATTATAATTTATTCTCCTAATTATAAATTCAACATCTTTTCAATGAACTTTTCAATTTTCAATAAGAGATGTAATTTATTACACGTAATATCGAAATTACTTCATTGGATATGGACAATATACTATATTATTGTAGCTAGGGCTTTTATTTACCTGCATTTTGTATATATTTATGACAAAATTGATGATAATGACAAGTGATAATGTTTTTCATTAATTATTTTAAATTAGGTAAATCCTTATTTTTCAATAACACCACTTGTGTTATTGAAAAAGCATTCATTTCCGGGATATAGGACCGAAATAAATCCATTGAATGGAAGAGTTATCTATTTTTCAGCACATGTCCAAAGGCGAAGGCGGAATACTTGATACTCAGCATACAAATCGTTCTCGAATAGAGCAGCAATCAATAGGGTATTTGAGAGCTTTACTGGAACATTGCCATCCATGCATCATTTCTCTATTTTGATGTCTGTATCTTGAAACAGAATTCCTTTTTTGGTGCTGCTGCTCGTGAATAGCAGCTACTTGAAGAATAGTACTTCTCAGTCCTCTTACTTAATGTTTTATAAAGCGTGTAATTTGATTTATTACTTCGTTTCTACTTGTTATTTTTCATTTTCTTTTACTTCATTCTGCCCCAAAATAAGGAGAAAAAAAAAAAATGAACGTAATATTTAGTGGTTGATTGATGACTGAAATGTCGTCTTCCATTCGTTCAGAATTGGTTTCGTGCTTTCTTTAATGATTCATTTTTGTCCGGGCTTCACAGAAAATTTAAAATATGGAAATCCGTCAAACAGAAAGCCTCGATTTCATCCTACTTCATCAATTTGCATCCATTCGTTTTAATTTCGAAAAAACAGTAACTTATATCAGGAAAAAAAAATGTTTTTTTTTTTTTTTTTTCGCTTGAAATGATGTTTCCAAATTCCAATGAGTTATGAGAAATTCAACTTCAAAAGTAAAAAATGACTTTTCTTCTGAAAAGTAGCTTCCGTGTCTGTAAAGTGACGTCTCCAACTAATGATTAACAACTTCTAAATTTGCAAAATTTCTTTCTTCGTTAAAAAGTTCAAATAATATTTCTATGGTATAGAAATAATATAAAAGGCACATATTATTTTCAATGTATAATAATATCTTCTTTTTTACGATAGTGTTTCTTAAGATAGAGATTTTTTTCATAAATGTTAATTTCTTTAAAAAACTGTAAACAAAATTCATAAATTTTTATTTCTAAATATGTAATTCATGAATATTTTCTTGATCAATGAATATTATTTAAATATTTAATTCATGAATATTTTGTTTGTAAATGAATATTATATAAATATTTAATTCATGAATATTTTGTTTATAAAGGAATATTATCTAAATATTTAATTCATGAATATTATCTTAAAAAATAAATATTATCTCAATATTTAATTCATGAATATTATCTTAATAAATGAATATTATCTAAATATCTAGTTCATGAATATTATTCAACATCATTTTTTGAGCTTTTTTATTGCATTTATTTTTATAAAACGACATAATTCACTAAACTTTATATCGAAATTAATTCATAGGATTCATGAATATGTATATTTAAAACATTACTGTAGCTAAGATTCTTATTTCGTTGACTGTAGTATACATTGATAAAAATCATGATAATGTTCCTCATTAATTACTTTAAATTAGATAATCAAAATTTTTTTCTTCCCACCACTTGTGTTATTGAAAATGTATTCATTTCCGGGATATAGGACTACAAATAATTGAATGGAAGAGTTATCTATTTCTCAACACATGGCCAAAGGCGAAGGCGGAATACATGATACTCGGCATACAGATCGCTCTGGAATAGAACAACAATCAATAGGGGTATTTGAGAGCTTTACTGGAACATTACCATCCATGCATCATTTCTCTATTTTGATGTCTGTATTTTGGAGCAGAATTCCATTCTTTGGTGCTACCGCTCGTGAATAGCAGCTACTTGAAGAATAGTACTTCTCAGTCCTCTTACTTAATGTTTTATAAAGCGTATAATTTGATTTATTACTTCGTTTTCTATTCATTATTTTCATTTTCTTTTACTTCATTCTCCCCAAAAAAGGAGGAGAAAAAAAATGAACATAATATTTAGTGGTTGATTGATTGCAGAAATGTCGTCTTCTATTCGTTCGGAATTGGTTTCGGGCTTTCTTTAATGATTAATTTTTGTCCGGGCTTCAAGGAAAATTTAAAATATGGAAATTCATCGAAAAGAAAGCCCAGATTTCCTCCTACTTCATCAATTTGCATCCATTCGTTTTAATTTTGAAAAAGCGGTAACTTATATCAGGAAAAAAAAAACCATTTTTTTAAATTAATCATTTTTTTTCCTTAAATGATGTTTCCAAATTCCAATGAGTTATGAGAAATTCATCTTCCAAAGTAAAAAAATGACTTTTCTTCTAAAAAGTAGCTTCCATAATTGTAAGTTGACGTCTCCAACTAATAATTAACAACTTCGTTGTTCCCAAAATTTCTATATTGTATTAAAAGTTCTAATAATATTTCTGTTGCATAGAAATAATTTAAAAGGTTTATATTATTTTCATTATATTTAATTTTTTTTTTTTTTAATGTAGTGTTCTGGTTTGAGAGGTTTTTAAAATAAATATAAATTCATGAATTTTGAATTCTATATAATTAATTCATAAATAGTATCTTTATAAATGAATATTATCTAAATTTGAATATTATAAATATTATCAAAATTTGAACACTAGGTATATTATCTAAATAATTAATTTACGAATATCTTATTCTAAAAATTTATTTCATGATTATAATTAGTATAAACCTTATAGATAAGAAAAGCTTAATTTTCTCTAGGCAAAAAATGTTTATTAAATGAATAGATCTGTAAATAAAATTTATGTCAGTTAATGAAAATATTAGTTAATAATATTATTTACAATTAATCGCTTTAAAAATTGTGATGCAATTATTGTTATCATTCACATTAATAACACTTATTTTAATGATTTCTTATTTTTAGAAGAATGATTAATGCACTTTTTTTGCTCTTTTGTTTTTAATGGTTTTAGTTAGGTTGTCCTAAAAAAAGTAATTTTAAATTCCTTTTTCAGTTTTACTTTTATACATGCCTATATCTTTAGATAAATCTTTACCTTTGAAATGTTTAAAATAAACTGTACTATAAACATTAAAATTTGATAAAAAAAATGCTACTTTATTAAAAAAATCTGATCTTATCTTTGAAATCTAATCATACCTTATATATTGTTAAATATTCGGGAATCAAATATATGTCACTTATTTTTCTCCTATCGGAATTATCTGAAAATAACAAAGTAGGTTTAATATTTTTTGCCACTAAAAATGTACTACAGAATTTAAATAAAACTAATATCGAGATTTGTTAATGTATAAAAGATAATGTTAAAGTGTTATCTATTTCACTGAAGTAACTATATAATTTAGTCGGAAAAAATTTCTTTGTTACTCATGATTTGAGCAATGACAGTCATTCAACAAGAATTTTCATTTAATCGCAAAATGATTTAATATTATAAAAAAAAAAATTTGAAGACGCCATCATTAATTAGTAATGACAGAGTAGAATTTCTAAAAATAAGTTTAAACCTATGAGGCATATAGATTAATAATATTAAAAACTGTAAAATATTTTTTTCCCAGCAGACAGTTCGTAGAATTTCAATTTAAGAATTGGCCAGGAGTTAGAAATTCCTCCATCAACAATTTGTAATGGGGTGAAAAAAAAAATGCACAACTGCGTCAGAAAGTTTAAATGATTTATACTATAACTTCTTACATAATATGAAATAAATTACATTTATGCATTCAAAGCAAAATTTCATTGTAGCGTTTCAAAAAGCAATTTTAATTTTTATAAATGTTTGCAATGTTTTAAATAAAGTAGACTTTCAGTTTACGATCTATTGATGCAGCATGATCTACTGGACTTGGTTTAGGATTCTAAATCAAGGGGATAAGCAACAACAACAACAACAACAGAATTTCAGTAAAAAACTTGTTAGCTGGTAGTTTTCATTCATATAATATATAAAACTATTATGGGTAAATCCGAGCAAATTAGTATCCCACATCAAATTACTTAAAATTAATTGTCGCTTAATATTTTCACCTTAAAACAATACAATTTTTTAGACGATAAAAATATTTAATAATATTAATGTGACATAACATGACAAGACTTTGAATTTCTAATCAGATTCATATATTGAGCACAAAAAAATATATTCATACCTAAAGGCCGATAAAAAAAATGATTAAAAAAACGAGATTTTTACTGCAGTGATCAAAATATTTCAAGTAATTTTTTATTTCTTTATTTTATCGAAAACATTACTTAAGTTAGAAAACACGAAGAATAGAAAATATTTAACTTCTCAAAAAAATTGACAGCTTCGTTTTTATTATAAAATAAAGTAAACACTGTTTTCTTTTTTTTCTATTCGTCTCTTGTTTAAAAAGCTCAAAACTTGTCATTTATGAGATAAAAAAATTTTTTAATTGTTTTACAATAAGCTTTTTAATCACCTTTACATACGTTGTGTTAAATAATTAAGATATTAAATTTTCGTTCCTCATAAAAGGCAAATTTATTCATAAACTCACGAAAAAAAAAAAAAGGAAACCTTGAAAAACAAACATTGTCAAAAAATATTTCTGTTTTCTACTGTCGCCAACAATTTTTCTCACTGTTTAAGTTGTTAGAGTAGTAAAATATTGAATGGAATGTCAAATTTTTAACTTAAGAAATATATATATATATATATATATATATATATATATCGGTATACTACTGTGCTCAAAAGTAAGACCCATTTTTTTTCTTCTCTAAAACTCTTTTTTATTTATTCTTCCAAATTTATATCATCACCCTCAAAGTAATCCCTTGCGGACACAACGCACTTACGCCACCTTTTTTCCAATCCTCAATGCATGCTAAAAAGTCATCGGCAGGGATGGCCTTCAAACGCGCGCCATTGAATCTCTTCAATCGACTCAATGGTGTCCCCGAGTAGTCTTTGGAGTTTAGCGAATAGCCAGAAGACGCACGGTGTGAATACGATGGTTGTAAAACGATATGGGTTTTATTTTTGGCGAAAAAGTCACGAAGAATCAATGCAGTGTGAGATGGCCCATTCAGTGTTTTCGGTACCAATCGAGATTTCACGCGTTTGAGGCCCAAAATGTAATTACCGATCCTTTTGAAATTCGAATATCATCAGCAGGGTCTCTAATTGTAAACCGATGGTTTGCAAGCCCCAAATCTTTAATTTTTTGGACGTGAGCGTCGTCGGTTGAGGTTGATGGTCGATCAGAGGGGCTCTTCGCTTTCAACTCATTTTCTGTCTTCATGAAACTGTTAAACATTTCTTTCCGATATAGGAATGCTTCCCTAATGCCTTCTGCAACATTCTATACGTTTCCTCAAACAAAACTTAATGCAACTTCTTTGCTCAATTAATTCAGACATTTCAAAAATGGCTGGAATCAGTTTTACCGTCTCACAAAACTAAGCTTAACTCAAACACTAATGAATATTTTATTATTAACAATATTTTTATTATTAACAATATTTATCGGAAAAATAAAATTTATCGGAAAATTACATATGCAACTTTACTAATTGTAATAAAGTATTCACTAAAAAAAAATTAATAAGCCAAAATTTATGGATTACAGAAAAAACCCAAAATTAATGATTAAATAAGTGATGTAAAAAATATTTTTTTAAATTTTTTAAAAATTTTATATCATAATTTAAATATTAAAGGCAAATTGTAATGTTGCATATTTAAAAGGCATTGAATTGCAATAAAGAAAGAAATACAAATTTAATTTTAAATGGATTATAAAACGTTTATCTAAATTATTTTTCGTACCGCTCTGTAGAGGGCAGCACAAATTGAAATCGCACCTTTCAGAAAGCTTAAATTCATTCTGTAAAAATTGAATCTTAAATTATTCGATTATCATTTTATGGATACCAGGTGAGTTGTAAAGATAAATTCGTAATTCTCAAAGCCAAGAATTTATTCAAACCCTAGGATTGTAAAATTGTATCTTCTGATTTCCACTACTACTTTTAAACAAATGTTTCAAAAAGTTGGGTTCATTGTTATGTTATATGTCTTTAAAATCTTCCTACTTTAAAACTTGAGGTTGTTAAACAATTCTTGTTCATTTATAATAATTCGTTAATTTTTAAAAAAATATTAAAATTAAATGTAGAGAAGTGTTTAATAATAATTATTTGTATTTGTTTTATATATATTACTAAATCATTTTCTTACTTCAATGAAAAAGATTTTGAAATTTGAAAACTTAATTGATTCATATAAAAAACTATTTTGGATTAGAATATCTTTATAAGTAGACAAACATTCCCTTCAACATTTTTACATTGATATTTTATTTTATTTGTTTATTTATTTTTTTTTTTTTTTTGTACCTTTCATAACTTTCTCATATTTGGGGAATTTCTATTAAGAAATTAAAATTAGCATTTCCTATATTGGATAAAGTTTAAAATAAATTATACGGAAACAGGTTTAGCTTCTGCCTAAAGTAAAGTGTTATATAGATTATCTTGTTGTACTTTTTATAAAGTATACGGCTTTTATACAAATTATATTGAATTTTAAATTATTATATAAATTTAAGGAAAAATTACAGATTACCCTTCTTGAAACTACATTAAAAAAATAAGAAAAAAATATGTATCATTAAATTATAAAAATCATTAATAAATTAACATATATTTTATATATGATATTCAGAAAAAAAAATATATGTATGTAATTCTTTTTAAGTTATAAATTTAGAAATAATTATATTAAACAAAAATAAACTAACTGTAATATTTCTATTCGATTATGGGTTAAGGTATATTTCTAATTAAACATTAAAAAAATAACATTAAAAGTACTTAATATTTATAATAATTTTAACATAGCAATTTTATAATTTTGTTTACACTATCAACTTCATGTAAAATTTTATTTCTAAATAACTATATTTCTTAACATTTTATAAACTCAAAATTTCCTTTAATTGAATAGATTAATATAAATTCATTTTTCTTAAATAACTGTACGCAAAAAAATTTTGTAATTTAAAACGCAAACAAAAATATAATTTTATAGCATGTTACACAAAATTATATTTGTTTATTATATACTTAGCAGATGGCGCCACGAGCACAAATCATGTGTAGTTTCACATATCTCAGAAGCCATTATTCTATTTAAACTACATTCCGTTTCTTCACAAAATGAAGACACAATTTAAATCATGCTCGCAACTTCATTTTTAATAAGAATTATTCTTTCATGTCAATATCATAAAATATATTAATAATGAAGATAATACAAGAATTCTTTATAATATACATAAATTCATGTCCAGTGAAAAATGCTTATTAAACAATTTATTTAAGGAATGGTTTAAATTTTTTTTTTTTTTTTTTATTGTTAAAACCAATAAGTGTAACGTTAATAGAGTTCATCATCACCATCATTAATATCATCATCATCTCATCATCATTAATATATATCATCATCATCTCATCATCATTAATATATATCATCATCATCTCATCATCATTAATATATATCATCATCATCTCATCATCATTAATATATATCATCATCATCATTACTATTAAATAAATTTGCAAATATTTGAATAATACATTATTACAAACGCAGTAGCGCGAAAATAATATTTACTTAGCTTCCAGTGAATAAAAATTCAAAAAATATTAAACAATAAAAATATGCGATTTCAATGGTAATGAATATTATTTACTGAAAAATAAAAAAAAAAAAATTAATTACTTCACATTTTAATTGACATAGCTAGCCTAATCAAAAAGCTTTTGTCATTCATTATTCATTATATTTATAATTAATTATTTATAAGATCAATTTAAATATGGCACAAAAATATTTTATATTTTGTTAACAATAAAGTTATTTTATGATTTATATTTAGAAAATATTTGTTTTAAATTATGCATTTTAATTATAATTATAAAACTACATTATAAAAACAAATTTAATTTTTAGTTATTCTCAGAGAGAATGAATTAATATTTTGTTCTGTTAAAGTATTCTACAAAAATATATGTACGATACATATATATATATGTTGTATGGGGGGTATATATAAATATTTATTATGCATATTATTGTTTATATATGTATATATAACGTATAGTCAATACTTTATTCTGCTCGAATTATAATAATTGTAATAATTAAGTTTTGATGTCCGAAATTATATTTAAAAATAAATAAATATATTTCAAACACTATATATGCTTTTTTTTAAAAATTGCGTGAAAATATTGTTTAATTAAAAACGTGCTCAGCAAGTGTTATGTATATATATAAGGATATTTTATAATTATTGAATATTTCATATATATATAATGATTTTTAAAAATAAAATGTATAAATACATAAAAATATGTAATCTATAAATTGTGCGGTTCAGTTTTTTTGAACGATTAGATTTATTTTTTTTATTACATAATAATTTTTTTTATTTTTAATACATAACAGATTACGATGTAAAAGCATCAAAAAAAAATGGTTAAAAATTGGTTTATTTTATTTATTTGAAGATTCCCCAATCTAAAATTAAATATTTTCTTAGAACACTTATATATTTATTATTATTATTTTTTTAATTTTTAATTTTGTAAAAGTATTAAACATTATTTATCATCCACTCAGGCCCTCAATATATTTAAAACAAAATAATTTTATTTTTATATTTTAACTAACCTTCGTCATTTCTTTGCAAATAAACTTAGTATTAATAATACGTAGAAACACTAATTGTTAACTAACAAGTTCATCATGTCTACTCAAATAAATTTAGCATTCATTATCGAAGTTTAATCGAAAAATAAATTTTCAAACATTATCAACTTTTATCCCTAAACAAATTATTAATCGGCAATTAGAAAGATTAAAATATCTCTTTTTCAAAGCACAGTACCTAGAGTGATAGACGCATCAGTTCAAAGTAATGAAAAGACGGAAAGCATAATAACAATAATAATAACCTTTTACTTCCATACAATTTGCATTTTGAATGCCCAGCATAGCAGTTTCCTGCTGTTATCAGTTCCGAAAGAAGCACTTCCGAATGAGGAACTCTGCTAATTATGGACCTCACAGCTTTTTGTGTTTTATATCACAGTTGAAGATAAAATAATAATCGAGGAAGGCAGCTAATAAAAAAGACTTTCATTCATTAGAAACAAGGTACATCATTAAAAGGTCTTGAGGTTTGAAAGTAGAAAAGCATATTTTTTTACTATGTGCGTGTTATTATCTTTTCTTTCCTTCCTGCAATCATCTCATTAGCATTAGATCCGATGCTCATTAGTTAGCTGGTAATTCGCGTGACGTCATTAGGTGTTTGAGGATGTGTTTTAATGTGAAAAGCGATGTCTATTTTTTTTTCATGCTAAATTTGTAGACATATTTGTAAAAGTTCATTTTATTACTGACTACTAAAAATTTAATCTATGTTTTGAAACTTTGGAATTTGTGTGTAGATATCAGTTCTGACCAAAAGGCTTTATAGAATTACTGGAATTTATGAAAAGAAAAAATATTTAACTGTTAATTTGTTTGATACCATTTAGATCTTTTTGTAGACGCATTTTTAAGTGTAAGGAAAGAGGATAATTTTACTACACCACATTTACTACACACTACAACACTACTGACTATCATTGTGATGCTTTTACAGTCAGCTGACTGCTACTAACCCTTAACACTGGGCCTAGAGCTTTGGGTGAGAGAAGTCTGACTGGGCTCCGTGATGCTTTTACAGTCATATGTGACCACCACTGCTACTACTACACCACACTACAACACTGGGCCCTAGAGCTGAGTTGCCCCTTTATAGTTTGCGAATGATATTGGGGTGAGAAGTGAACTGGGCTCCGTGATGTCTCATCTGTCATCTGCGACACTCTAGGGTCTTATGAAACTGGGACCTACAGCTTAAAATGGATTCCGAACCACCACAAACATCCATGGCACCGACCGCCGGAGCGCTAGACACCCAGCCATTCCGGCAATCAATATACTTAAAAATGGTAATTTATTTTTATATTTTAACTTACAAGCTCATCATTTCTACTTAAATAAAAGTTAGCATTCATTATCGAAGTTTCATCTTAAAAACGAATTTTCAAACGTTAACAACTTCTATCCCTAACGAAATTATTAATCGGCAATTAGAAAGATTAAAAATACCACGTTTTCAAAGTGTAGTACCTGGAATGATAGACACGGCAGTTCAAAGTAATGAAAATAGAGAAAGCATAATAACAATAATAGTGACCTTTTACTCTCGTACAATTTGCATTTTGAAGGCACGCATAGCAGTTTCCTGCTGTTATCAGTACAGAATTAAAGTTTGAGGAACTCCGCTACCGAATGAGAAACTCAGCTACTTCTTCTTCTCTACGACAATCAAATTCGACACAATTGCTTCTATAATGTCCTATAGGGATATTAATGTCCTCTTCCCCACCATTCCTTTCATGTTGGGATCACAGCACTCATCATAAATGTAACATGAGGTCCCCCTGATGTTAAAAGAAACTGTTTTGATATCTTTTTCAGTATATTTGTTGTTGTTTCTTATTCCCCTTTATTATACCTCGCCTAAACCAAGTCCACCAACCCATGGACTCATGGTTGAAGGAAAGGGGGAAGCTTCTGTTGTGATGGAGCATACGTGAGTAGAAGTCTGACTTGTCTCTGTGATACTGAAGAGTCATATGAAACCGGGACCTACGGCTTAGAGTGGATTTCGAACCACTACAAACACCTCTGGTATCCCCGGGACTGAAACCCAGTAATCTGTGGTACCGAGCGCCAGAGACACTTGGCCACTCAGTCTCTTAATATACTTAAAAAATATTAATTTTATTTTCATATTTTAACTAATAAGCTCATTACTTTTTCGCAGCTAAGTTTAGCATTCATTATAGAAGTTTCATTTTAACCTTTTAACCCTAACCAAATTATTAATCGGCAATTAAAAAAAAAAAAAATATCACGCGTTTTCAAATCTCAGTATTAAGAATGGTAGATGCATCAGTTCAAAGTAACGAAAAATGGGAAAGTATAATAACAATAATAATAATAATCTTTTATTTTCATGCAATTTGCATTTTGAAGGCCCAACATAGCAGTTTCCTGCTGTTAGCAGTTCCGAAAGAAGCACTTCCGAATGAGGAACTCGGCTAATTATGGACCTCACAGCTTTTTGTGTTTTATATCACAGTTGGAGATAAAATAATAATCGAGGAAGGCAGCTAATAAAAAAAAAAGACTTTCATTCATTAGAAACAAGGTACATCATTAAAAGGTCTTGAGGTTTGAAAGTAGAAAATATTTTTTATTTTTATGTGCGTGTTATTATCTTTCCTTCCTTCCCTGCAATCATCTCATTAGCATTAGATCCGATGCTCATTAGTTAGCTGGTAATTCGTGTGACGTCATTAGGTGTTTGAAGATGTGTTTTAATGTGAAAAGCGATAAATCTATTCTTTTTTTTTTTGTGCTAAATTTGTAGACATATTTTTAAAAGTTAATTTTATTACGAAGGAAATTTAATTTATGTTTTGAAATTCTAGAATTTGGTGTAGAAATTTATTCGTTCCAAAAGTTATACAGAATTACTGGAATTTATGAAAAGAAAAAATATTTAACTTGTAATTTCTTTGGTCACCATTTAGATCTTTGTAGACGCATTTTAAAGGGAAAAGAAAGAGGGTAACTACTACTACACCACACCATATCATTGTGCCTAGAGCTGAATCACCCCTATAGAATTTGGGTGAAAAAAAGTCAGACTGGGGTCCTTGACGCTCTTATAGTCATATGAGACCTCTACTACTACTACACCACACCACATCGCTGTGCCTAGAGTTGAGTTGCTCCTTTTACAGTTTGCGAACGATGTGGGTGAGAAGTTTCATCTGGCTCTGCAACACTCTACGATCATATGAAACCGGGACCTACTGCTTAAAGTTGATTCCGAACCACTATAAACATCCATGGCTTCGAACTCCAGAGCTCTAGACACCTAGCCACTCAGGCCTTCAATATACTTTAAAAAAAAGTAAAGTAATTTTATTTTCATGTTTTAACAAACGAGCTCATCATTTCTTCTCAAATAAAATGTAGCATTAATTATCGAACTTTAATCTTAAAATAAATTTTGAAGCATTAACAACTTTTAACCTTAACCAAATTATTAATCAGCAATTAGAAAGATTAAAATAACGCGTTTTTCAAAGCACAGTACCTACAGTGATTGACGCATCAGTTCAAAGTAATGAAAAAGACGGAAAGCATAATAACAATAATAATAATAACCTTTTACTTCCATACAATTTGCATTTTGAAGGCCCAGCATAGCAGTTTCCTGCTGTTATCAGTTCCGAAAGAAGCACTTCCGAATGAGGAACTTTTGGTAATTATGGACCTCACAGCTTTTTGTGTTTTTATATCACAGTTGAAGATAAAATAATAATCGAGGAAAGCAGTTAATAAAAAAAAGACTTTCATTCATTAGAAACAAGGTACATCATTAAAAGGTCTTGAGGTTTGAAAGTAGAAAATTTTTTTTTTTTTTTTACGTGAGTGTTATTATCTTTCCTTCCTTCCCTGCAATCATCTCATTAGCATTAGATCCGATGCTCATTAGTTAGCTGGTAATTCGCGTGACATCATTAGGTGTTTGAGGATGTATTTTAATGTGAAAAGCGATAAGTCTATTCTTTTTTCTGCTAAATTTGTAGACATATTTGTAAAAGTTAATTTTATTACAGAGGAAATTTAATTTATGTTTTGAAACTTTGAAATTGGGGTGTACATATTTGTTAGGACCCAAGGCCATACAGGATTACTGGAATTTATGAAAAGAACAAATATTTAACTGGTAATTTGTTTGACATCATATAGATGTTTGTAGACATATTTTAACGGGAAAACGGAGCAAAATTTTGAGTAAAATCTGGAGATATATTCTAAAGACAGAATTTTATCGTAAAGGAACTGAACCATTTCTTTCAATATTTAAAATAAGGTAAAATATGCTTTTTAAGAAGAAGAGCTCTATAGAATCATTGTTACTTATTGAAATAAGGCCAAGAAAAAACATAATTTGGTCAATTAACTTGTCTCAAACCATTAGCCTTTGGTAAATTATTGTTTTAAAATTAATTACTCATTTTGTAATGCTTGCTAACAGCGTGTTTCATTTTATGATTGTGCTCAAGAACTAACAAGCTCATCGTTTTTAAGCAAATAAATTTAGAATTAATTATCAAAGTTTAATCTAACAACTTCTATCTCTAACCAAATTATTAATCTTCAATTAGAAAGATTAAAATATCGCGTTTTCAAAAGCGCAGTACCTAGAGTGATAGACGCATCAGTTCAAAGTAATGAAAAGAGGAAAGCATAATAACAATAATAATAATCTTTTACTTTCATACAATTTGCATTTGAAGGCCCAGCATAGCAATTTCCTGCTGTTATCAGTTCCGAAAGAAGCACTTCCGAATGAGGAATTCGGCTAATTATGGATTTCACTGCTTTTTGTGTTTTATATCACAGTTGAAGATAAAATAATAATCGAGGAAAGCAGTTAATAAAAAAAAAAAAAAAGACTTTCATTCATTAGAAACAAGGTACATCATTAAAAGGTCTTGAGGTTTGAAAGTAGAAAGTATTTTTTTACGTGAGTGTTATTATCTTTTCTTCCTTCCCTGCAATCATCTCATTAGCATTAGATCCGATGCTCATTAGTTAGCTGGCAATTCGCGTGACGTCATTAGGTGTTTGAGGATGTGTTTTAATGTGAAAAGCGATAAGTCTATTCTTTTTTCTGCTAAATTTGTAGACATATTTGTAAAAGTTAATTTTATTACTGAGGAAATTTAATCTATGTTTTGAAACTTTGAAATTTGCGTGTACATGTATGTTCAGATCAAAGGCCATACATAACTACTGGAATTTATGAAAAGACCGAATTTAACTGGCAATTTGTTTGACATCATTTAGAAGTTTGTAGACATATTTTGACTTGAAAATGGAACAAATCTGAGTAATATTTTGAGCAAAATTTTGGGATATATTTCTAAGAGTGAATTGTATTAAAAGAAATTGAACCAATATTTCCAAATTTAAAAATTAGTTAAAAGAGTCTTTTTAAGAACAAGAGCCCTTTAGAGTCAAAGTTACTTATGGAAATACTGCCAAGAAAAGAACATAAGAATGATTTATCTGATATGTACTTTATTTCTTTTTATCTTTATAAAAATATAAATTCTGCCAAACATGTAAGGAAAAGGGTATAATTTGAATCATTACATTCTAATGATCTAACGATTTACTAAATAATTAACTTAATTTTTTTCAATAACCAATAAAACTTTTACAAAAGCTTACCTTACAAACCTTACAAAACTTTTACAAGCCTTTGGCAAATGATTGTTTAAAAAATTGCTTACTCAATATGTACGTATTGCCAACAGCATATCTCATGTTTCTGCTCAAAAAGGAAACTAAAAGTAGGAAAAATTATTATATTACCGCAAACCTATTTAGATCAATACGTATTTTTAAGCTTAAATTTCAGGTACTATATTAAAAATAAATAAATATAAATTATTTAATCATTTTTGGGGTCGGTTATTACAAAAATTTAATAAAATAATAAGCATTTTATCATCATAGTAATACCTTGTCCTACCTACTTGTGCCCCATTGCAGCAGAAGCTCCCTTTTCCCTCCATCGAGTCACTCATAAAATGTCCGTTTGAACTGCAGGACACTGATGATTAGGCACAACAATACATATCTTGTATCATGTTCTTTATGGAATCAAATTCATTCGATTCAAGAATTAATTGCAAGTTGACTCATGGGCCAGTGGTAAGGTAAACAACTACCATACAAGGCGGGTCAGGTTCGGATCCGCTAGCGGCTCCTGTAGCAGTCTCAGTTTTCAGAAATGATTAGCCTCGATGGTGATTGGGCATTTCCAAACAGCATGGAAACAGTGGCCAATTACTTTTGAAAGTTCTCCAAGAAGTCAATGCCATCCTTTCATATATCATAGATGCATTAATTGAGATATGCATTATGTGCAGATGCATTATTGTGTGAAAAAATAGACTTTCAGGTCTCTCTTAGTAAAATTATGGTATGACTTTTCAAATAAGTAATTCGAATTTAATGTTCTCATGAATTGATTTGTATTATGGTATGAATCATATAGAGTCCAATCAATACAATACTTTCATAGGTCGCAGATGTATTATTGTGTGAAAAAAAATCCTGAATTACTGGTTTCTCTTAGTAAATTGCTGGTATGACTTTCCAAATTAATAATTCGAATTGAATATTCTCATGAATTAATTTGTATTATGTTAAGAACCATACATCCTCTTAGCATATCTGTAATTTGAGCTTTATTTGCGAAATAAATTGTATTTCTATTTTAAAAACTGCATTGTATTACATAAAAGTATTTTTCATCACCAAATAATTAATTAAATATTAATAGATTAATTAATTCTAAAGTTTTTAAATAGATTAATCACTCAAGGTCTGGAATGACTTTTGAATCGCCTTAACATGGCGAAATATCACCAGACATGAATCTATAGTATGTGTAGGCTTGGTACATTTTGTCAGAAATTTCAATATAGAATATATTTTCCATTATTTTAAAAATAAAAAGATTTGGAAACTAATTATTTACATATTTCCTAGTAATAAAATTATAATAATATTTAGCAGATAAACATACAAGAAAAAAATAATATGTATTTTCTAGATGATCTTTAAAACAATCAAATCAAAGTTTATTATCAAAATGTTAATAGTTCATTAACTTATTAATTCTTTAAATAATAATCAAATTATCATTTATTTTAGAGCTGAATTGAATTTTTTTTTGTGTAGTACAAGAAAAAAAAATTGAATTTGTAACGTCAGCTGTTTTTTTTCTTTCTTTTTTTTCTTTTTTTTTTTTTTTTTTAATAAAAATAAAGTGGATGTTGACAGCAAAACTATATTCCGAAAAGAAAATAATAATAACAATCCCATCCCCCACTAAAAAAAAAGAATCTTGTTTTTACACGAAAAAGGATGAATCAGCTGTTTTACTTTGTTTCATTTTTGTCATTTCCACCGTATGTCAAAGGTGGAAAGTTTTAAACATTTTTAAGCAAAATTACAATCGTCTTGGTATGTCATAAATACGTAAAATAAAACTTTAAAAAAAAAACATTGCTTATTAATTTAAAATTGTTTCTGTAATAATTATATTTTAATTTATTAAAAAAGTTAAACTCCTTTTCAAATTTCAATATTCTATATGATCATAGCGATTTGAACCCATGGAAAAAATAAATGCACTTTTATCTTTATGATGTTCGCCAACATCCCATTTAAATCTAAAACTTTCTTCTGTTAAATCTATTGTTTAAATTTACGAAAAATTTCAATTTAACAGTTACAGGGTGGTTATAATTAAAGTGCCCCTGTTCAGACCCCTCTAGAATACGTTCTGCCAATCGAATTTTGATGAAACTTGGTACATACGTTATATGGACAATGGGGAAACGATTTCTGCAATACGGAAAAATAGTTCGAATTTTGACCACCAGGGGGATTTGTGTCTACTAAAGGACAAACAAATCTGTCAGAATCATTAAAATTTATTCAGGTACCAAAGGTTGTTACACAATTTTAACCCTTAAACATCTTCATACAATAACTCGAACCTAAAAGAACACGCTACACCGTCTAGGCAATAATAACAATCTATCTTACAATCATATTGTGCACTAAGAATTCAGCAATAACCCATTTAAAAGAAATATACAAAGAACAGCAATAACCCGTACCACATACAAATCTACAGATTCGAATACCTCCAGATACTTATACAAATACAAATGAAATAAATCAATAGCAAATTTCATGATTTTAAAAATAGATAAAATTGTATTTTAAATATTTAGAATAAGTCATACAATTAATGTTAAATTAGTTCGGGTGAATTTCTAATAGCATTGCTCAAATATAATATGTATGCAATATAGACAATAACAATTAATAATAAAAATTATGAGTGTCAAGTACAATAATAGTAAAAAGTACAATGATCTCAGCCCAAACCCATTCTTGGTGCATATGTCACAATTGCTGGTGACCTTTTGGAGGAGCCCTTTTTCAATTCCTACTATTAGCTCACACTCTCCCTATACATATCTTGTTCAATTTTCAATCGTTAATAAGATACTTTTTTTTTATTCTTCCACTCCGGTTCAAATGAATTTTTTTTTTTGAACTTGTAGTGGATGACACTGGATGTTAATACAGTTTTTAAAATTAATTAATTAATTAATTAATTAATTAATTTTCATTAAATTTAATTAATTAATTTAATTTTTTTTAGATTTAAGTGATATGTATCTAATAAGAGATGGCGCCAGATGTAAGAGGAAAATTTCAACTTTATTTGTAAAAATGCAATATAATGAAAAAAAAAATAGGAATTGACTTAAAAATTTTTTTATATTACTTGTTTATTAATTAGATCCTGAAAAATGCCATTTACGAGAATCGAGCGCAAGGGAAGCTGGAATATCATGAACATAGATGAACAGTTACAATACAATATACAGCAATATTAGAATCCCCCTGTTAGAAAGTTGTGTATCTTAATAGCTGATTTAATCTTTTCATAACAGTGCATATAATTTTTTTTTTTCAGTGATAAAAATAACTCTTTCAGTATTGCATGCTAACAAACTTTTGAGGTCTATTAAATTATACATAAGAAAAAAAAATCTTACACAAGTGTTATTGATCTATATTTCTTTATTTAACATTTTTTTAAATTTAAATCAACAAAATAATCGTTTATTAAATATCTATCTTACGTGACATGTAAGACAGATAGTTAATAAATATACCTATCTACATATTAAAATACTAATACATATGTCTACATATTAATATACTAATACGCATGTCCACATATTAATATACTAATATACATGTCCACATATTAATATACTAATAAACGTGTATCATTATTAATATACTAATATACATGTCTACATATTAAGATGGTCTTATTTTAGAGAATATATCTTTAAAATTGAATATATCTTTAAAAATTTTTAGAATATATCTTTAAAAATATATATTTCTCGGCTATATTTTCTTAAAAAAAATATATATTGCTCGTTTCCCAAAATATGCTACACATATTTTGATCAGTAAATAAAACGGGAAATAAAGCTATATCTCTTTTATTACTCTAAGGAGCACTTTCCTAGAAATTCTCTCTCATTCTTTCCATTATATAGCAGTAGCACAAATTTAATTAGAAAGAGATCATATTTCTTTTATTTTCTGATATATCCTTAATGATTATATCCTGCAGTCTTTCCATTTAAGCATATCTGGGAACTAAGCTATTATATTTTGCGAAAGCAACTGTTTACAAGCAATGCTTCTTCTGTAAATGGCTAATTATAGCTTTTATCAAGAACATTGTCGAAAGCAGATAGTGAGTTTTTAATTTAATACAGTTTTTAACAAAAGCCAACGAAATGAGAAACCAACAAATTTAATTTATTCACTAGCCATTATGGATACGAGCAACACCAACAAAGAAATACTCGATTCAAGTAATTTGTTTCATATTTTACCTGAGGCAGTAATTTAATTTAGTGATTTGTAAGTATATATTCGTAGTTTTAGGTAAGAAATAAAGGAATTATGAATATCTTGGAATAATTATTAATTTATTGAATATCTCTTGAATTAAATTATATGCATTAAATGATGAAAGTGTTAAAATTTTACCATAATGTACTAAATGCTAAAATTTTACCTTAATGTACTAAATGCTAAAATTTCACCATCATGAACTATTTTATGTCCTAAAGAGATATAATAAAATGTGTCTTCAATATTTCATGAAAGAGATTTTCTCGTGGAACGCGAAACCTGACAAAAAAGAATACGAAGAAATATACAGTTTTACAACATTTATATATTTATCAGTCAATATAAGTTACTATGATTTTCGTTTTCATATACTAAGATAAACGCAAATCTATAAAACAAGAAGATAAACATAAAAAATTTATTACTGGATATTTTATATATGCAAACCAAAATTCCTTTTCATTTAATAAAAAAATCAAAATAAAAAAATTTACTGGCATATAATTTTGTGTTATACTGTTGTTTTTAAAAATAAATATATTGCGATTCACTCAATTATGTACAAATTAATTACCGATAACATTTCAAATGTATAATAAAATAATAGGTCACATTTTTGCAATATTAATCGAATTATTATCATAAACAAATTCGGAACAATTTGCTGTGTTTTTATGTAGTTTTTTTTTCGATAATTCTCCATCGGATTATTTAATTCATAAAGATTAAATTTTTTTCTTGAATAATTATGAAACCAAATAATTTGAATTATCTCGTTTTTTTAATTATTATGTATTTTTAGAATTATCTTGTTTTTCTTTTTTTTTTTTTTTTTTTTTTGATTATTCAGGGCTTTTTTTTTTGATTTTTGTTTTTTAAAATTATTATACGTTTTTTTTTTTTTCTTGTTTTCCTTTATCATGTGTTACAATTAGAATTTCGAGATTTTCAGAAATGAAAACATAATTATTTCTGGAAAGCTATTATGATATATAAAACAATTAAACTCTAGGGAACGTTTTCAATAAAATCTATAATATATATGCTATATATCTATATATTAACCCACAACTATATATCGACATTAATCTATATACAGACCCACAAGTATGTATTGATATAAATCTATATATTACCGACAAGTCATTATGGAATATATCAGAATAATAAATTTGTGTTTATTAATTAACTTCAGAATTTTTTTAGTATAATTTTGCAATTCAGGGAAATTTGTTTATTGAATCATACATCACCTTCACTGCATCCGGTATTTTGAATTGGTTTCTTAAAGAAACTCTTTAGCTATTGACTATTTAAAATTTCAGCAAGTTATGTACCTATTAAATTTAATTTTTCAATGTTTCGAATAAACTAAACCTCAAAACTAAATCAATGTTTGATGATATAAACAGTATTTTTGTGTTGATGCAACTTTGTTAGGTGCTTATTAATACGAGTGTTGGATAGAAACAAATTATTCAAGGTTAGTAAATTGTCCTTATGTTTGTAAGTCTTGTATGCAAGGAAAATTGTATTCGGTTTTTAATTTTTTATCTTAATTATATTTTTAATGTAACCACTAACAGACAAAAGAACAACTATATCTTTGACGTTAAGTCAATATAATTATACGATACTAATACTTTGTAACTATAAAATAAACAATCTAAAACTCCCTAAGAGTGTATTTTCCTCCCTTTATTATATTGCGTCAAAAGAAGTTCTACAAAAATCGGTTTTATTTATGAGTAAAACAAATTGATGATTTTTTAAATTTTATATATCGGCATTCTTTTTAACTCTGATATTCGTGACACGATGAAAGTCATAAATATGCTATTTAAATGAAGCAGCATTGCAGGTCTATATTTTGCAAAAAGTAGAAAAATGTAAAAGGGGTGAAAAAATAATTTACAAACAAATAATAACATAACTAATTAAACAAAAATTAATTCAAACGTAATTAAGTTTTTTACTCCCATTTAATTTATATACGTAAATAATGACCAGTAATAATCAAAATAATGAAAAAGTGGAAATAAAAGATTTATTTTTTAGATCAAATTTCAATAAAAATTTTAATACATCAATTTTTTTTTTACATCTTATTTTAAAAGTTTTAATAGAAAAAAATTTAATAGAAAAATGAAGATTTAAATCAATTTTATTAAATAATTCTTACTGTAAAATTTAAAAAATAAAATATTTCTCAAAAAAGGGAATATTTAAATCCCAAAATGTGTTTTACTACCTAACTAAAAATGAAAATTGGCAAGTTTGGAAATCTTAAAAATGAAGATATTTAATTATATATATATTTAGTTACATGTATTTTTTTTTTTCGTTTATTTCTGTGTTCATAAACGTTTTAACTGTCAGTTTCGATTCGCAAAATTTTTGAAATTCTCCGTTGCAATTAAAAATCAGCCTTCTGTTATCAAAAATTAAAAAAAAAATAATCAAAAACCTTTTACCAATAAATTTAATAAATATCTTCATATATTGTATATTTCTTTAAATTTGAATAAATTAAGGCTTTATTAATTTTAAGCATCGCCAATAGATGGCGCCACATACAAAATAGTTCATGTTTTCAAAGTCTTTCTAAAATAAAAACGTTCTTTTAATGACAAAAATTTTTTTTTATTGAATTGTTTGTAATATTTTTATTTTGTTTCCTAAATGCAAATTTTTATACTTCTAGATAAATTAAAAAATGTAATAGCATTTTACAATATGAAGAAAACTCACTAAAATTCGCCAAAGTTTTTGTGTGTGGATTAATGCTGCACGAAAATTTCTTTTGGTTACTGTTAAGAAAAGAGCCAGAACATTAGGTTTTGGAACTGAAGCTCGGTTCAAAATCAATAAAAAAAAAAAAAGAAGAAAAACTCAACCGAAAACCGACAGTAAGTGGTACGAAAAATCAAAAACTTTTAAAAGCCCTTCCGTTGAAGAGTAAGGAAAAAGAATATAAATCTTCCATATGGTATATCTGAAGATCTTCATTCGATATTGTGGTGGCATAGTGGCATCTCAAATTACGCCGAGTTAAAGGAGAATCCGCCACATATTTAATGTTCTGTTATTGAATAACATACGCAATATGCTTCAATATAAAAACAACAACTGCTTTGTTACTAAATGCTTGTTTAACTATGAATACGTAAAAAATAATTTAAATGAACATACTACTGTTCCCAAAATTGACCAATTATTTTTTCCCCAAACTCTTTATTTATTCTTCCAAATTTATTTCATCGCCTTCGAAAGTAATCCCCTCCGGACACAATGCATTTATGCCAACTTTTCTTCAATACTCACTGCATGCTAAAATGTAATCGGCACGGAAGACCTTCAAAAAGCGCGCGACGGTTCACGTTGAATCTCTTCAAGCGACTCAAAACGCTGTCCACGGAGTGGTCTTTTGAGTTTAGGGAATAGGCAGAAGTCGCACGGTGCGTATACGGTGGTTGTGGAGCGATATGGGCTTCATTTTTGGTGAAAAGGTCCAGAAGAATCAATGTAGTGTGAGCTGGCGTATTCAGTATTTTTGGTACCAATCGAGATTTGGCACGTTTGAGGCCCAAAATGGAATTGCCGATCCTTTCGATATTCCAACATCATCAGCAAGTGCTCTAATTGCAAATCGACGGTTTTTACAAACAATCTTTTTAATCTTTAATCTTTTGAATGTGAGCTTCGTCGGCTGAGGTTGATGGTCGACCAAAGGGCTCTTCGTCTTCAACTCATTCTCCGCCTTCTTTGAACTGCTTATACCACTTCTAAACCTTTCTTTCCGATATGGATACCTTTTCGTAAACAAATTTAGCGCAAATTCTTTTTGCTCTATTAATTCATACATTTCAAAAATTGTCGGAATCAGTTTTAGTGTCTCACAAAGCCAAGCGTAACTCAAACACTAATGAATATTTTGACGTCACATTTTTGCACAGATGTCAAGGACAGTGCTAGGAACATAAAAATGAAAAAATAATAATAATAATTTCCTTAAGCCCCGGAAATTTAAATTGAATATTGGTCTTACTTTTTGGACACAGTAGTAGGTTAAATGAACATAAGGAGAAGGCCGTTATTGTTCTTTAAATCATTTTAAAACATCTTTTTCGGATAAACAAATTATGAATTACTATTCTACTCTGATCACTATCACTATCTTTATCACTATCTATTTCATCTGATATCTAATATAAACAAAATATATATATCCGCAAATTAAAAAAAAAAAAATGTCATCTTGATATTCTTTTTAAATCTTCATTTATCTTAAAAAACATTACATAATTTTTAAATAAAATGTAACATTGTATACCACAAAGTATCATTATCTGAAAAATATCATATGATGATTTAAATTTTTAATAATAATTATATATCAATTAATATTTTAAGCAAATTTATTATTTAAAAAATTATTACTATTTCAAATTAATATTTAACATTTTTTAGACTAATTTTATTTTTAATTAATTAATTTAATTCATTTTAATCGAATGAAATAATGTTTAAATTTTAAAAATGCATTTTTCAATTCTTTCCCATTCATAATTTGATGAAAGCAAAACAAACAGCCTTTTTTAAATTCCTTATATTAGCTCACACTCTCCTTATATGTATCTTGTTCAAATTTTCAATCGTTAATAAAATAGTTTTATTCCTCCACTCATGTTCAAATACATTTTTTTTGAACTTGTAGTGGATGACATGATGTTAATACCGTTTTTTCAAATATTAATTCATTCATTAAATTTAATTAATTAATTTTAGTTTTTTTTTTAGGTTTCAGTTGCAAATATCTACCTATAGATGGCGCTAGATAAATTTAAAAAATGAATGTAAATTATTATTTCTAAAGGACTTTCTGCTATATAGTAAGGAAAAAAAAAATAGGAATTGACTTAATTTTTTTATATTAATTGATTTTAATGCATTGCATTATTGTAAGGGAAGACTCTTTATTTAAAAAAATTATTATTGTCGTGCGTATTAATATATTATTTCGAATACCGTAAGTTTAAAAAATCGAATTGTAAATCGATAAATTGTCGTTCGGAGACTATAAAGAAGCTCATGAACCCCATAACAAGACAATATTTTTGTTCCTTTAATAATAATTAGCATTTTAAATACAAACCTTATCAATAAGATGCTATTGAAACGCCAACTAAAAGTTAAGGGTATTTCTTATGAAGTTATAGAATGCAAAATATTTCATTGCACAATTCAAATTTGCATGTATGCATTTTGAAAGGTCATGCATACGTACGTGCTTACGCAAGCACGTCATGCATACACATATGTACGTAAGCACTCAACCCACGCACGAACATACGCACGCACGCACGGACATACAAACGTACTTACGCACGGACATACATACGTACGTACGCACTCACACAGGCACGGACATACCCCAGGTACGCACGTACTGGCATACATACGTAAATGCGTACGTCGCAAGCACACGCTGACATACGTACGCGTACGTACGCACACACGGCCATACATACGTACGCACGCATGGACATACATACATACATACACATGTACGTACGCACGAACATATGTACGCACGAACATATGTACGCACGGACAGCCACATACGTACGCACGCTCGCATGGACATACATAAATACATACATTCGGACATAAGTACGCAAGCACGCGCAGGCACACATCCGCACGTACGCACGGTTTTACGTACTCACGGACATAAATACATACGGACGTACGCACGTACGGACATACAAACACGTACGTACGTACGGACATACATGCGTACGCACGCAAGGTTTAAGTACGCACGAACATACGTACGCAAGCAAGGACTTAAGTGCAGCACGAACATACGTACGCACGCAAGGACTTAAGTACGCACGAACATACGTACGCACGGACATACACATGTACGTACATACGGACATATACGTACGCGCGCGCGGACATACGCCATTTACGTACGGACATACATATGTACGTAAGCACGGACATACACGCACAGACATACGTACGTACGTACGGACATACACGTAAGCACGCGCGGATATACATACGCAAAGTACCCATTTTTATACAAGTACGTACATACGGACATAAGTACGCACGCACGCGTCGGACATACATCCGTACGCACACACGGACATACATGCACGTACGCACGCATGTACGGACATACAGCATACACGTCACGCACAGACATACACACGTACGTACGTACGGACATGCAGTAAGCACGCGCGGATATACATACGCATGTACGCACGGACATACATACGTACGTACGCACGTACTGGCGCGCTATATCTACGTACACACGGACATACACACGTATGGTTATTATTAGAAAATGCAGAGCTGAGTTTAATAAGGGTAACCCCTTATTAAAAAGTAGTATTCGTGTAGCAATTGAATTTGTTAGTTACAGCTCGGGAACAAGAAAGAACAGCGTAATTATCCACATCAAGTCACTGGTCGATAAATAAGAGAGAAAACTCTTGTAATCAAAGATATTCACCTTCGCATTTTAAGTGTAATTTGGAAGAAATCCCCCGGTTGAATATCAACAGGGGCCTGGTAACCAGTGGCTAACGCTCGGGTGCTCATTTACCACAGGTTTTTTCGGGTACGAATCCAGGTGTCGTGGCTGTTTTTATAGTGGTTACAGGAATCCCTTTAAGCCGTAGTACCGGTCTCATATGACCGTAGAGCGTCTCGGGCCAGTCAGACTTCTCTCACCCACAGTATTCCCAAAATGTAAAGGCGACTTAGCTCTAAGCACAGTGAGGTGTGATATAGTAGTAGTAGAATATCAACAGGTAGACCTTTTATGGCCTAATATGCTTCTGCATGCAGACTTTTAGTGTATTATGACCTAACATGCTGTTATATTTTTATTGAAATGTTCTACTATTTAAAATAATTACAAAGTAACAATTATACATTTTGTTCGTTAAGATACGATATCTGGATCACAAGCCGAGTTAACCATATAATTAAAACAATTTTTATCACTCGAAAGGCCCCTATGGCCCCTTGCAATCAATTTTCTTTATACCGATGAATAAATATGACAACTTTTTAAAATTATGAATAATCCTTCTTTTAGAGTCTCACAATAACTGACAGAAAGAAATGTGTTGAAATATAGTGCATGAATAAAATCCTTCAAAGTCTGCTGACTATGTCAAGATTTTTCTTTTCCAGGACAGGATTTAGCTCTTTTTATGTCTGTAGGCGAA